>CAUYON010018587.1:0-28783 GCA_963573935.1 Arctocebus calabarensis
TAGATCTCAGCTCTAGAAGAGGCCCAGGAGATCATGCAGCCTTCCTTAAATTATAAGTATAATTTTTTTTTTTTTTTTTTTTTTTGCAGTTTTTGGCTGGGTCTGGGTTGGAACCTGCCACCTCTGGTGTATGGGACTGGCGCCCTACTCCTTTGAGCCACAGGCACCGCCCACAAGTATAATAATTTTTTGTAGAGACAGAGTCTCACTTTATCGCCCTCCTCCATAGAATGCCGTGGCATCACACAGCTCACAGCAACCTCCAACTCCTGGGCTTAGGCGATTCTCTTGCTTCAGCCTCCCGAGTAGCTGGGACTACAGGTGCCCGCCACAACGCCCGGCTATTTTTTTGCTGCAGTTCGGCTGGGGCTGGGTTTGAACCTACCATGCTCAGTATATGGGGCCGGCACCCTACTGACTGAACCACAAGCGCCGCCCAATAAATAATTTTTATTGATGAGTCAGCAGGATATCTACTATGAGCCCGGGACTTTGCAAGGCATCAGGAGTGTAGGGATAAATAATACACAGGATCCCCGTCCCTCAAGGAGTTCACAGTCCAGTGGAGGAGATAGAGATCTAAATAATTTTTAAAAATAAGAGGAGAAGCAGTATTTGGCTTGTGTCTCCTAGGAGTTCACAGAGACACTCCTGATGTCTGGGGCGGGGTACTGGGAGGTTAGGAACCGTGTCAGATTCTGACACTGCCTCTTGAGCTGACACTTGAAGACGGCCAGGACACCTCTAGTTTAATGGGGTACATGGTTTCGGTGGTATTCCAGGCATATGGACTCTTGTCTTCAAAGACTTGGTGATGTCAAAAAGCACCTTGCTTTTAGGGAAGTAAGATGTTCAGTAAGGGTAGAGCTCACAGGGGAGCCGACAGGAGCTGAGACTGACAAAGGTAGGAAGAAACTAGATTGTCAAAGTTTGCGCCATCAAATTAAGGAGTTTGGACATTGTCATGGATGCAGAAGAGAATTATTTTGGATTTTATTTTATTTTATTTTTTGATATAGAGTCTGACTTTGTTATCCTGGGTAGAGTACCACGGTGTCATAGCTCACAGCAGAGGTCAAACTCTTGGGCTCAAGTGATTCTCTTGCCTCAGCTTCCCAAGCAGCTGGGACTATAGGTCCCTGCTACAAGGCCCAGCTACATTTTAGAAACGGGGTCTTGCTCTGGCTCAGGCTGGTCTTGAACTCCTGAGCTCAAGCAATCCATCCGCTTCAGCCTCCCAAGGGCTAGGATTATAGGTGTGAGCCACCTCGCCCTGCTCTATTTTGGATTTTAAAAAGAAGAGTGACATTCACATCTGTCATTTTCTGGTCATTTTTCATATTTTTCTTACTTTAAGAAAAAAGGTGTGGCTTGGTGCCTGTAGCACAGTGGTTACGGCGCCAGCCACATACACTGAGGGCGGTGGGTTCAAACCCTACCTGGGCCAGCTAAACATCTGCAACAAAAAAAATAGCTGGGTGTTGTGGCAGGTGCCTGTAGTCCCAGCTACTTGGGAGGCTGAGGCAAGAGAATTGCTTAAGTCCAAGAGCTGGAGGTTGCTGTGAGCTGTGATGCCACAGAACTCTACATAGGGTGACATAGTAAGGCTCTGTGTCAAAAAAAGAAAAGAAAAAAGGTGTATTGCCAAAGTAGGAAATAGCCTACTATTCCTGCCTGGGGAAAATTAAAGAATTAAGGAATGGGGTGAAGAGGAGGGCACCTATTTAAGGGATGTTAAAGAATAGAATCACTTTTTTTTTTTTTTTTTTTAGAGACAGAGTCTTACTCTATCACCCTCGTTAGAGTGCTGTGGAGTCACAGCTCACAGAAACCTCCAGCTCTTGGGCTTAGGTGATTCTCTTGCCTCAGCCTCCTGAGTAGCTGGGACTACAGGTGCCCACCACAACGCCTGGCTATTTTTTGATGCAGTTGGGCTGGGGCCGGGTTTGAACCTGCCACGCTTGGTATATGGGGCCGGTGCCCTACTTGCTGAGCCATAGAATCACATTATTGATAGGAGATAAAGGAATAGAAAGGGTAAGGAAAACTGCCACCTTTATGGCAGGGGAGACTGATGGGATGGGAATGCCATTAGCTGCAGAAAAAGTAAAAAAAATTCAATTTTGTGAGAGTTTAACTTTGGACATATAAAGTTGGAAATTGTCTGAGATATTCAGGTGGAATGTCCACTTGTCAATTAGAATTATATTTCTGGAACTGAAACTAGATGTCCAGCTAGAGATATAGTTTGGGGAGTTAACCAGTCTTTAGATAGCAGATGAAGCCATGGGAATAAATGCCACCCACTGACAGTTTATAAAATAAGATAAAAAGAGGGAACTTCTGTCTGACAATATGGCAGACCAGAAGACTTGAAAAGCCACCCACTGCAAACATATAAAAATGTTAGATACAATGCACCAAATTTTACAGAAGTGAAACTATACTCAGAAAGTGAAGGAGACTTCTAGAGGGCAAAAATGAAGAGGGAATGAAAAGCAATAATGGTAAGGGAGCGAGCTAAGGTGGTGCCCGTGTGCCAGAGTGAAATAGAGTTGTCAATAACCTAAGAGGTTGGGTTGTGATGCCCATTCAGGGTGAGGAGGTGAAGCCTTTGGCCTCACTGAGTTGGAACTGTAAGATTCAAACCCTGTTGGGATCCTCCATGGGAGATTCAAAAGGTGACTAGAGAGAAAACACGGCCACTGATGTAGAAAGAAGACAGGCAAGCTATTCGCTTTTAGTTTGGTTTTGAGATGGGGGGGATTTCTCATTTGGAAATTTTAAAATCAAAATTTGTATCAATATGAGTTTGGGGTTTAACATTTCTAATGTCATTTATTGAAAGAATATTTGCATACTGTAGGTTCTATCTATTTATCTATCTATCTATTTATAGAGCCTCAAGCTGTCACCCTGGATAGAGAGCTGTGACATCACAGCTCACAGCAACCTCCAATTCCTGGGCTCAAGCGAGTCTCCTTCATCCACTTCCCAAGTAGCTGGGACCACAGGCGCCCGGCACTATGCCCGGCCATTTTTTTTTGGTTGCAGCTGTCATGGTTGTTGGTTAGGCCCGGGCTGGATTCGAACCTGCCAGCTCAGGTGTATGTGGCTGGCACCTTTTAGCCCGTTGAGCCACAGGTGCTGAGCCTGTTTATTCTCCTTTTGATGGACATTTGGGTTATTTTTAGTTTAGGGCTATTACGATAAAGTTACTATGATTTTTTTAATGCAGTTCTTTGGATGTTCAAACTTATATTTTTTATTTTTATCTATTTATTTTTCTTGAGACAGAGTCTCAAGGCTATTGCCCCAGGCTAGTACCACAGTATTAGCTTAGCTCACAGCAACCTCAAACTCCTAGGCTCAAGCAATCCTCAGACTTCTGAGTAGCTGGGACTATAGGCACCTGCCACAAGGCTTGGCTAATTTTTCTTTTTCTTTCTTTTTTGAGACAGAGCCTGGGTAGAGTGCTGTGGCATCACAGCTCTCAGCAACCTTCAATTCCTGGGCTCAAGCGAGTCTCCTGCCTCCACCTCCCAAGTAGCTGGGATTACAGGCGCCCGCCACAATGCTCGGCTATTTTTTGGTTGCAGCCGTTGTCGTTGTTTGGCGGGCCCAGGCTGGATTTGAATCCACCAGCTCAGGTGTATGTGACTGGTGCCTTACCCGCTTGAGCCATAGGCACCGAGACTAATTTTTCTATTTTTAGCAGAGACAGAATCTTGCTCCTGCTTAGGCTGGTCTCAAATTTGTTAGTTCAAGTGATCCTCCTACTTCGGCAACTCACGTGGAGGATTAGAAGCCTGAGCCACCTCCCCCAGCCTTGCTGTTTAAACTTATATTACATATTTGGTCTGGGAAGTACTCAGGTCAAAATATTAAGGCACAATTTGATTCTGATCTGGAAATACTCCTGAGGTACCTAAATATGCAAGTGTACAATGTTTTTTGGAAGGACTCATGTCCACGCAGACTACACAAAAATTCTAAAAAAATGAAAATTCGTTGGACACAAAAAACGCTGAATTATGGACCCCAAAACTTTAAATAATAAAGTAATTTGGTAGATGCCATAACTAAAATTTAAAAAATGATTAAATGTGTACAATAAATTATTAAAAATCTTAAAAAATGCTCTGGACATAGATTGTAAAGGAAAAGTGTTAACTTCTAAGATTGAAAAATATAGTCAGTGGAATAGAAAACTCAGTTATACAAGATTAGCCACAGTTGAATAGAAAAGTGATGAGCTGGAAGACGATTTTGAGAAATAATGTAGAAAACAGTTTAGAGGATACACACATAAACATAAATGAAAGTAATGACTAATATGGGAAATATGAAAATAAGTACTAAAATTCTGGGCAAAATATACCTAGTAAAATGGGAGGGATATTACAGTTTTATAGGTCATTGTATTGTTTAGGAAAACAGAACTATTCATTAATTTTATATTTTGTTAAGTCAAATATAAATATTAAAAATTATAATATTCAGGCAGTGTCTATAGCTCAGGGGGGAGGGTGTCAGCCACATACACCCAGGCTGGTGGGTTTGAACCCTGGCCCAGCCTGCTAAACAACAATGACAACTACAACAAAAAATAGCCAGGTGTTGAGGCAGGAGCCTGCAGTCCCAGCTACTTGGGAGGCTTAGGCAACAGAATTGCTTAAGCCCAAGAGTTCGAGGTTGCTGTGAGCTATGATGCCACAGCTCTCTACTAAGGGTTACATAGTGAGACTTTGTCTTAAAAAAAAAAATATATTTATATATGTATTTTTGAGAAAGAGTCCTTCCTACTCTGTTGCCCAAACTAGAGTGAGTGGCCTCATCCTAGCTCACAGCAACCTCAAACTCCTGGGTTCAAGCCATCCTCCTGCCTCAGCTTCCCAAATAAGCTGGGACTACAGGGGCCCACCACAATGCCTGGTTAATATTTTTCTAATTTTTTTTTTTTTTTTTTTGGAGACAGAGCCTCAAGCTAGGTAGAGTGCTGTGGCATCATAGCTCACAGCAACCTCCAATTCCTGGGCTCAAGTGAGTGTTTTGCCTCCGCCTCCCAGGTAGCTGGGACCACAGGCGCCTGCCACAATGCCCAGCCATTTTTTGGTTGCAGCTGTCATTGTTGTTTGGGGGACCCGGTTGGATTCGAACCTGCCAGCTCAGGTGTACATGGCTGGCGCCTTAGCCCGCTGAGCCACAGGCGCCAAGCCTATTTTTCTAATTTTACTAGAGACATGCTCTTGTTCTTGCTCAGGCTGGTCTTGAGCTCTAACCTCAAGGGATCTTCCCACTTTGGCCTTCCAAAGTGCTAAAATTACAGCCAGCCCTGCTGAATATTAAAAAGTAAATATAATCTGATTTCTGTTCACGGTAATAGTAGACTACCATTGGTAATCTACCATGGTAACAGTAGACTACCTATTTTTTCTCGTAGGAAAATAAATCATCCCTGAGCACATTAGAAAAACTTGATTAGGCTCGGCGCCTGTGGCTCAATGGGCTAAGGCACCAGCCACATACATCTGAGCTGGCGGGTTTGAATCCAGCCCCTGGGCCTGCCAAACAACGACGGCTGCAACCACAAAATGGCCAGGCGTTGTGGTGGGCACCTTTAGTCCCAGCTACTTGGGAGGCGGAGGCAAGAGACTCGCTTGAGCCCAGGAATTGGAGGTTGCTGTAAGCTGTGATGCCACAGTACTCTATCCAGGGTGACAGCTTGAGGCTCTGTCTCAAAAAAAAAGAAAAACTTGATTAAATATTTAAAAATTTGTTTAACGGCCTTGGAGATCTATCTGTTCAGGTGGCAAGAACATATATTAAAACACACACACACATACACTTCTTGAAAATCAGAGAAATGCAAGTTCAATGAGATGTCATTCATACCCACCAGTTAGGCAATAATAAAAAACAGAACTTCTAGATGCTGGGAGCGTATCTGGGACAACTACTGGAGACAGTAATCTAGCAATATTGTGTTAGCTCAGAGATGCACAGACCTCTATATACAGTCTTAGTCCATTTGTGTTGCTAAGGCAAAATATCATGAACTGGGTTATTTCTAAACAATAGAAGCTTGTTTCTCGCAGGTATGGAGGCTGGGGAGTCTAAGTTGAAGGTGCTGGAAGGTTGGGTAGAAGCAGGCAGAAAGGTCACCAGGATGGACGTTGTGTCCTGACGGGCCAGGGAGATGAAAGGTGGGAACCACTCCTTTAAGCCCTTTTATAAGGATGCTAATCCTACCTACGAGGGCTCCACTCTCATGACTTGTCACCTCCAAAAGTTCCCCCTCCTCATGCTATGTCACCTGTGATTAACTTTACACATACAAATTTTTGAGGACACAGTCAGACTACAGCATACACCTTAAGGCGGCTGCTCTAAAAATGTGATCTGGGACTATTGGTGGCCCCTGAGTCCCTTTAGGGAGTCAGAAAGGTCAAATAGAGACTGCAAACTTACACAGCCTCTTTGGAAAGAAGTATGGAGAATCCTAAAGGAACTCAGATTAGATGTCCCATTAGACCCAGCAATCCCACTACCAGGCATCTACCCAGGAGAAAAAAAATCATTTTCTCATAAAGACATTGGCACTAGACTGTCTACTGCAGCTCAATTAACCATTACCAAGATGTACAAACAACCTAAATGCCTGTCAACTCAGGCATGGCTTAACAAACTGTGGTGTATGGATTCAGTTATTAAAAGATGGTGACTTGGTATCTTTTGTATTCCCCTGGATGGAGTAGAAACACATTCTTCTTAGTAAAGTATCATGAGAATGGAAAAGCAAGTATCCAATGTGCTCAATTTTATTATGAAGCCAGTAGGTGATCTAACGCACACCCACATAGGAGAAAAATGTAATTCTATTTAACTTGGGGGAAGGGGGAGTAGGGGAAGGAGGGGGCAGACGATTGGTGTGCTCCCACTTACAGGGTACAGGGTAGGGATGTATGGCGTATTTTCTGGGTATGGGACACAACTACAAGAGGGACTGTAACTAACAAATTCAAAAATTGTAACCTGGTTGTTTGTACCCTCACAGTAACTCCAAATTAAAAAAAAAGGTTAGATAATAATACTAAGAAGTTGTTTGATTTTTCACCTCTCATTTCCTCACAAGTATAGTGTTTTCCAGAGACTGCAGGATGGCTGATGACATCTTTGGGGTGATAAAGATGTGTCAAAGATATATGCAAAAGGCTCAGCGCCTGCAGCACAGAGGTGAGGCTGTTGCTTTGGAGCCTGGACTGGGCCAGTAAACAACAATGACAACTGCAACCAGAAAATAGCCAGGCATTGTGGCAGGTGCCTGTAGTTCCCCCAACCCCCAATTGTTTTACATCTCTAAACAACATTCAGTCAAATGTTAAGAGATTTGACTGAAAAAATGTTGTAGGAAGAGATGGACAGCTTATATCATAAAATTTTAAAATCTGAGAAATTATTAATGTGTCGTTAAAATATTTGCATGCATTGTAAAAATATGTGTGAGAATAAGCACATAACCAAAATTAAGAGGTGGTTATCATTGGGAGAGTGATAGTTCTGAGGAACGTGCAAGAAAATTCCATCCTATTTGTAGTATTTTTCTTTTAAAACATTTTATTTTAGTTTCATTGATTTAGTTTATTTATTTTTGGAGACAGTGTCTCACTCAGTTGCCCTGGATAGAGTGCCTTGGCATCATCATCGCTCACAGCAGCCTCCATCTCTTGGGCTCAAGTGAACTTCTTGTCTCAGTTTTCCTGTTTTTAGTAGACACAGGGTCTTGCTCTTGCTCAGGTCTCAAACTCCTGAGTTCAAGCAATCTGCCTGCCTTGGACTCCCAGAGTGCTAGGATTATAGGTGTGAGCTACCCTGCCCAGCTTTTAATTCATTTTTTTAGAGATAGGGTCTCACTCTGTTACCCAGGCTGGAGTGCAGTGGTGCTATCAGAGCTTACTGTAATGTCGAACTTCCAGGCTTAAGTGATCTTCCTGCCCCAGCCTCACTGGTAGCTGGGACGACAGGTACACCACTGTGCTGGGCTAATTTTAAAAATTATTTGCAGAGATAGCGGCCTCCCTATGTGACCCAGGCTGGTCTCAAACTCCTGCCTGCCTAGGTCTCCCAAAGCACTAAGATTATAGGCATGAGCAACTGCTCTGGCCCTATTTTATTTTCTAATTTACTAGCTGGTTGTGATAGGGTCTTAGGATCTCCCTATGTTGCCAAAGCTGGGGTGCAGCTGCTTTTCACACGCAAGGTCCCACTACTGATGAGCATGGAGTTCTGCCCTGCTTCGTTTCCCACCTGGGCTGGTTCACCTTTCCTTAGGCAAGCTGTGGTCCCCTGCTCCGGGAATGTCATTGTGCTGATGCCGAACTTAGTGTGCACACCAGCTCAGCCCAGATTACTCCTGGCTGTAATTTATTTACTTTTTATTATTTTATTTTATTTATTTATTTATATTTTTTTGCAGTTTTTGACCGGGGTTGGGTTTGAACCCACCACCTCCGGCATATGGGGCTGACACCCTACTCCCTTGAGCCACAGGTGCACAAGTAATTTATTTATTTTTTTAGAAACCTGACAAGCTGGGTGTGGTGGTGTGTGCCTGTGGTCCCAGCTTCTCAAGAGGCCGAGGTAGGAGGATCATTGAGTCCAAGAGTTGGAGAATAATCTGGGCCATCCCAGAAGACTCTGTCTCAAAAAAAAAAAAAAAATCTGACAAATCTGTGAATGCCTTTTGGGTATTTTTCAAATTATACTTTATACTTTTCTACATTCTTAAAGCAGATTATAATATAAATTAACTAAAAAATTATAAGACAGCCAATGAGGCAACCCTGGGGGGAGCAACCTTGAAGTTAGAGTTGGGCAAAAGAGACAAAGAAGGACTCTTAGAAGGAGAGGTCAGGAAATAGTAGGAAATCCAGGGAGGCTCAGCACCTGTAGCTCAGTGGCCAGGGCACCAGCCACATACACCGGGGCTGGTGTGTTCGAATCCAGCCCGGGCCTGCCAAACAATAGCTACAGCCAAAAAATAACTGGGCGTTGTGGCAGGCGCCTGTAGTCCCAGCTACTTGGCAGGCTGACGCAAGAGAATCACTTAAGCCCAAGAGTTTGAGGATGCTGTGAGCCATGATGCTGTGGCACTCTACCAAGGACTATAGAATGAGACTCTGTCTCAAAAGAAAAGAAGAAGAAAAGATAAGGAACAAATTGTCCCAAAACCAGAAGAGGAGGTTGCACAGAAGAAAAATCTGTCCCAGAAGAAACCAAAACTTACTGCATGGGAATCAATTCAGCTTAACATATATGTAAACAATGATAAAAAATGATGGATTTGGAGAGTAGGTATAGCTGGAGGACAGGAGGTTAGCTTGCTGAACTTGGTTAGAAGGCTACCAAGGGCTTAGAAAGGAAGATTAGTAGTGAAGGGATAGAAGGACTGAAGATTCCCATGGGCTGGAGGAACAAGGTCGGAGGAGAGGAAGCAGGAAAGCGAGGTGGGATGGATTTCAACTCTAGGGCAGTTCCCAGTGTTCACGGGCGCTGGAGTTTGGCAGGTGGAGCTGGTTGTTATATAGGGAGAGGTCACTGTGGTTGGGGAAGTGAGCCCAGAATGTCAGGTTAATCTAGAGACAGTGCAGGGTGGTGGTTCAATGTCAGATCAATGCTCGGGTGGCCCGAGTTTTACTTCCAGCCCTGTTTATTAGCTGTATTAACCTTAGCTAAATGCCAAAATTGGTCTCCATTTTCTCATCTGTAAAATGGGTTTGGTTAATTTTTGCACATGACTTGTGGGATTGGTGAAAGGAATAAATGAGATAATTTACAGGAGGACTTAGTGTTTGGCACATAGAAAACACTCAGTAGGGCAGCGCCTGTAGCTCAGTGGGCAGGGCTCTGGTCATGTACACCGAGGCTGGACGGTTCAAGCCCAGCCTGGGCCAGCTAAAACAAGGACAACTGCAACAGCAACAACAACAAAGATAGCCAGGTCTTGTGGCAGGCGCCTATAGTTCCAGCTACTTGGGAGGCTGAGGCAAGAAAATTGCTTAAGGCCAAAAGTTGAAAGTTTCTGTGAGCTATGATGCCATGATGCTCTATCCAGGGCAACAGCTTGAGACACTGTCTCAAAAAAAAAAAAAAAAGCTCGGCACTTGTAGCTCAGTGGCTATGGCACCAATCACGCACACGGGAGCTGGCAGGTTCAAATCCAGCCCAGGCCTTCCAAACAACAATGACAACTATGACCAAAATATAGCCAGGTGTTGTGGCAGGGCCTGTAGTCTCCACTTCTTCGGAGGCTGAAGCAAGACAATCACTTAAGCCCAAGAGTTTGAGGTTGCTGTGAACTGGGATGATAGCTTGAGACTGTCTCCAAATAAATAAATAAATAAATAAAACACTCAATCAATATTAGGTACCATTTTTACTATTTTTTTTTAGACAGAGTATCATGCTGTTATCCTCTAAAGAGTGCTGTGGCATCACAGCTCACAGCAACCTGAGACTCTTGGGCTTAAGTGATTCTCTTGCCTCAGCCTCCCAAGGAGCTGGGACTATAGGCTACTTTTTAGAGATGGGGTCTCGCTCTTGTTTAGTCTGGAACCTGTGAGCTCAGCACAATCCACCCACCTCGGCCTCCCAGAGTGCTAGGATTACAGGTGTAAGACACATGCTCAGTCTATTTTTATTATTATTTTTTAAAGATTTTATTTATTTATTTTTTGAAGTAGAATCTCCTGTTGTACAGAGTGGAGTAGTGTCATCAAAACTCACTGTAACCTCAAACTTCTGGGCTCAAGCAATCCTCCTGCCTCAACCTCCTGAATAGCTGGGACAACAGGACAGGGCACTCTGCCCAGCTAATTTGTCTATTTTTTAGAGAGATGGGGGGGGTCTCACTGTTGCTCAGACTGGTATTTTTACTATTTTTTATTCTTTATGATGCTTGAAGGTGCCTGGAGATAAATTGAGATGAGAGGGACAATGTGAACTAGGTGCCAAAGTCACCAGTGACTTTGAGGTAATGATCTTGACACAGATAACTGAAATTGACAAAGAGAGGGAGAAGTTGCTGTAATAAGGTAGCATGAACTACAGGATGAGAGAGAGTTTTGTGGATAAAGGCACAAGAAGAATTGCCTGAGAGTAGCAACAGGCAACCAAGGGGGAATATTGATGTCTCCTCCTCTCCTGACATGGAATATAATATACAAGTTCTGGAGGGGGGTCGGTGGGGAGAGGGGATCAGGGCTATAGAGGGAGATATTGATTGGAGCATGGGTGGGACTGTGAAGATACTGGGTTGTAAACACAGGATTGTTTGACGATGAGTCTAAAATAGATGAGTGTCTGGAAGGGCTTGCATTTTGTGCGTTGTCTGAGGAGAACATGAACAGCTAATGTGGGGGGAGAAAGAGGCCTTAAGGAGCATTTGAGATGTCACGTTGTGGTTATTTTAGTGTCTACCTACATTCAAATGACTTTTAAAAATCCTAATTTTAATGAGATTATGATTTCACAAGTGATGCTCAGTGTAAGCAATACAAAAACAAAAGGTCCAGAGGTAGAGATGGGTAAATAACTATATGATGACTTAGGAAGGGGGGGGGAGTAATTTACTAATTGGAGTTAGGGAGGGCTTCCCAGAGTGGGTGGCAATTTTAAATAGGTTTTGACGGATGAGGTGTTTGTCAGAGATGACTGCATATGAAAAGATACTAGGTGTAGGGCTGGGCATGGTGGCTCACGCCTGTAATCCTAGCACTCTGGGAGGCTGAGGCAAATGTATTGCCCTGAGCTCACAGGTTTGAGACCAGCCTGAACCAGAGCGAGACGCCCTCTCTAAAAACTAGCTGGGTATTGTGGCGTGCACCTGTAGTCCCAGGTACTTGGGAGGCTGAGGCAAGAGAATCACTTGAGCCTAAGAGTTTGAGGTTGCCGTGAGCTATGATGCCATGGTAGTCTACGGAGGGTGACAAAGTGAGATTATCTTGGCAAAAAAAAAAAAAAAAAAAAAAAGAAAGAAAAGGTATTAGGTATAAAAAAGATGAAAGAATCTAAGCAAGAGATTGCTTTTTGAATTACAATTAAAGAAACAGAAAAAATAATTTGAGAGAATAGTACAAGAACATTTAAAAATAACACAATTATTGACAGCTTTAAATTGATTAATTTAATTTTTGCCTTTTTTAAAGAGATGGGGTCTTGGTTGGGTTCTCAGGCTGAAGTACTATGGCATGATCAAATCTCCCTGCAGCCTTGAACTCCTGGGCTCAAGCGATCCTCCTGTCTCAGTCTCCATAGAGGCTGGGATTACAAGTGACAGCTTTTAAAAAAATAGTGACATAATGGTCGTTTTGGTGAAAAATTGATGTGTAGCAAGATAAATATGAGCTTGAAACTCTCAATAGACCATTTCTTTACCCTTTACTTTAACAAAGCTTTCTTTAAAACTGTATACCAACAGCCTGGATTGCTGGCATGCTCCTGTAGTCCCAGCTGCTTTGAAGGCTGAGGCAGGAGGACTACTTGAACCCAGGAGTTTGAGGCCATCCTGGGCAACAAAGCAAGACCTGATCTCTAAAAGAAGGAAGGAAGGAAGGAAGGAAGGAAGAGAAGGAAGACAGCTGTGATGCCATGGCACTCTACCGAGGGTGACAAAATGAGACTCTGTCTCAATAATAAAAAACGAAAGTATCAGACAGATATCTTTGCCCATCTCTCAGAGTGCTAGGACTACAGGTGTGAGCCATGCCTCTTGCCCTTCTCTTGTGTTACTTTGGCTATTATGATATCTCACAATTATTTTTATTTCAGATCTTGATATATTTAGGATGCGTAATTAAAAGCTCTCTTTTTTTTTTGAGACAGAGTCTCATTTTGTTGCCCTCAATAGAGTGCTGTGCCATCACAGCTCACAGGATCCTCAAATTCTTGGGCTCAAGTGATCCTCTTGCCTCAGCCTCTCAACTAGCTGGGACTAGAGGTGCCTATCACATCACCTGGCTGTTTTTAGAGATGATGTCTCTGCTCTTGCTCAGGCTGGTCTTGAACCTGTGAGCTCAGGGCAATCCACCTACCTCAGCCTCCCAGAGTACTAGGATCTCAGGCGTGAGTCACTGCACCTGGCCGTACAAACTCTCTTGATCTTACTCCTGCACCTTTTGCTCCTGCTTCCCTGTGTCTTTTGTGGGTTCACCTTCTTCCATGCAGTTATTAAATTCTGGCGTATATTGAGGTCTCTCTTAGAGCTCCTTTCTTCCTACCCTACACTCTCTTTAGCTCTCCAGGAATAGTAATTGATTTGCTGGGTAGAAGAATTTTCCAAAAAGGAAAAATTAGGTGCTGTTGCCACAACAAGGAAAATGGATGCTGGAAACGGACACCAGTCAAGCAAAAAATAACAAAACAAAACAAACCAAACCTAATCTAAAAGTCCACCAAAATAGACACTCCATTATTTATTTATTTATTTTATTTATTTATTTTTGAGACAGAGCCTCAAGCTGTCACCCTGGATAGAGTGCTGTTGCATCACAGCTCACAGCAACCTCCGATTCCTGGGCTCAAGCGATTCTCCTGCCTCTGTCTCCCAAGTAGCCGGGACCACAGGTGCCCGCCACAACGCCCGGCCATTTTTTGGTTGCAGCCGTCATTGTTGTTTTGTGGGCCCAGGCTAGATTCGAACCTGCCAGCTCAGGTGTACATGGCCGAGCCAACACTCCATTATTTATAATCTAGCTTCAAACTTACCCATTACCTTCACTCTCTTTCATCCTATACCTAATTTTTTTTTTTTTTGAGAATATGTTTTACTATATAATCCTTGGTAGTGTGCTGTGGCGTCACAATTCACAGGAACCTCAAACTCTTTTTTTTTTTTTTTTTATTAACCTCAAACTCTTGGACTTAAGCAATTCTCTTGCTCAGCCTCCCAAGTAGCTGGGACCTCTTGCCACAATGCCCAGCTATTTTTTGGTTGCAGTTGTCACTGATGTTTAGCAGGCCTGGGCTGGGCTCAAACCCAGTGGCTTCCGTGCATGTGGCTGGCGCCCTACCCACTGAACTACGGGCTCTGTGCCTTTCCTTTTTTTAAATAGAGACAAGGATTTGCTCCATCACCCAGGATGGAGTGTAGTGGTATGATAACAGATCCCAGCAGCTTCAAACTCTTGGGCTTCAGTGATCCTCCTGCTTCAGCCTCCTGAGTAGCTAGAACTACAGGTATGTGCCATCACGCCCAGATCACATTCTTCTTTATGGGATAGTTAGTTCTGTTTTGTGGTTCAACTTCCAACTAGATTATAAACTCCACAAGGACAAGAACTATACTTTGTTCCTTTTTTTTTTTTTTCGCAGTTTTGGCCAGGGCCGGACTTGAACCCGCCACTCCCGGTATATGGGGCTGGTGCCCTAGTCCTTGAGCCACACACGCTGCTCTACTTTGTTCATCTTTTTTATCTGTCATAGGATTTAGGATACGGCAAAGTTCACCGGTAAGTGCTTTGTACCTTTTTGTTGATTTGGTGATTACTGTCTATTCCTATTGCAATTTAAAAGAATTTTTTAAAGTGCCAATTTAAAAAAAGATGAAATTTTACTTTTTACACTTATTCATATAATTAAGTCAATCAGAAATAGGCGGCAGATTTTAGATTGTTGAGAGCTACTATGGTGTATAAAAAGAGCTCTTTCTTTTTCTTATTGTTCCATGGGGGAGATACCCTAATCCTAAATATTGTGAGTTTTTTCCCTAGTCTGGTTTTATCTCTAAAAAATGACCTGCCCTTTGGTTGTTGGTGTTGGTCAGTCATGAGCCTCATGTTCTACAAAGATGCAAACAATTTTAGACTAACCTCTCTACACAAATAAGTTCTGGGAAGATAAAATCGCCACTGTGATAATTTGGAGAGACTACTGATGACCTTCAGCATCCAAACAGTACAGTTGCAGCCTCCTGCTTATATTATTTATGAGAACACTGATCGTGTAAGTCACATGGGGAGGGAACCGCTCATGTTTATGCCCTGGGGCCGGCCCTCCTCTCCCAAGGATGGGTTCAGAGAACATCATCAGCCCTCATATCTTTTTCTAAACATTGTAGGTCTGGGGTGAATGTGACCTCAATTTCTCCTTCTCCAAGTCAGTTCGGCTTATAGGGTTTTTGGATAATGATGTCGGTGAAAGCAACTTTTAATCTGAATGTAAGACCCTGACAAATACCGGTGTTTCCCATTGGGCTTACTCAGCATTATGTCACACAGAGAGCTGATTTTCTGACTGGTAATGGGGAAGGAACTGAGATCAGAGATACTCTGAAGGGTGAGTAAGCTTAGCTCTCTGCTGAGTATGATTTTTTTTTAGGTCTTTTTTGAGAACGATGTGGAAAGTATTTCAATCTCTGCACAGCTCTGGATTTCTTTTGTCCCCCCCCCACCTTTGTTATCAAAAAAGTAGGAGGGATTAGGTGGTGCCTGCGGCTCAAAGGAGTAGGGCGCTGGCCCCATATACCAGAGGTGGTGGGTTCAAACCTGGCCTCGGCCAAAAACTGCAAAAAAAAAAAAAAAAAGTAGGAGGGATTTCTTCTTAAGACCCTTCTTGCCTAGTCATTTCTCTGACATGCAGCATCACAATTTCCGAAGCCCCTGGATTCACTGATCTTATATTTACCTCAAATAAATATTAGAGCTTTGGCCAAGAACAGAGGAAGGTTTTAATAGGTCACATTTACAGAACAAAACATAATGGAGTCAATCATACTCTGGTTGATTAAAATGATGCAAAAGGCAGTTTTTCTTCCTCATTTACTTTAATGTCTTTGTCTTTATCTTTATGATAACTAAAGTTCATCATTTTTCTGCTGCCTAAATCTTTTCATGAATATGTGTTTCTGTATTGGTTGAGTCTAAAACAAACTCACGTAAGAACAATTCTTCTTGTTTCAAGATTATGTTTTTAAAGGTATAGAATACTTTGAGAAAGAGATTAAATAAAATATACCTGCAGAAATGACATGATTGGGGATGATTGTTTTATAGAGGGAATCTTTGCTTTAATAAATAAGTTAGGCTCAGCGCCTGTAGCACGGTGGTTATGGCACTGGCCACATACACCAAGGCTGGCAGGTTTGAACCCAGCCTGGGCCTGCTAAACAACAATGACAACTGCAACAAAAAAAATCTGTGGCAAGTGCCTGTAGTCCCAGGTACTTGGGAGGCTGAAGCAAGAGAATTGCTTAAGCCCAAGAGTTTGAGGATGCTGAGAGCTGTGATGCCGCAGCACTCTACCGAGGGCAACACAGTGAGACTCTGTCTCAAAAAAAAAAAAAAAGAAAAAGAAAAGAAAAGAAAGAAATAATTAGAACAATAAAAGCTGAATTCCTAATAAGTAATTAAAAAACATATGACTTTATGGCCAGGTGTGGTGGCTCACTCCTGTAATTTCAGCACTTTCGGAGGCCCAGGTGGGAGGATTGCTTGAACCCAGGAGTTTGAGGCTGCAGTGCCCCATCATCCTGCCACTGCTCTCTAGCCTGGGTACCAGAATAAGACCCTGTCCCAAAAAACAAATGAACATATAACTTGAGATCCCAAGATCTGCGAGAATTTTAACAACCCTACTTAAAAAATAACAAGAATATTGTTGCCTTAAATAGAGAACAAGGATGCTTTTTACTAACGAAAAACATTAAACTAGAATCAAGGGGTCATTGATGCACTTGATAAAACCTTATAAACTAATATTCAGTCGCAATTAAACAGTATTTGACCCAATAAATTTTCTGTTCTGCAATATGCAGATTAAAAACTTTGGTATATAACAGTTCCTGAACATTGTGAATATCTGATCTATATATGGTCCAGAATAACTGATCAACAGTTTGGAACTTGCCCGAAATTATGAACAATTTTCCAATTTTTCTAATATGCTTTAGAAACTGTGAAATCCCTATACACAGGTGGAGAGAATCTTCCCTGCGCCCCTCTGGTCATCAGCTTCTAGCCTGAGGCATAGGTTTCATTATGGCACATCATTATCATAACTTGCACAGCCACAGATGCAAATGACGGTAATTAATCCGTTGGATTTTCAAAGCAAGGGTTTAGGCGGAGCCCGCAACCTTTCACTGTGGCTGAGGACGGAGTGACCATGTTGCTACTGATGATGACCTCTGACAGATTTAACATCCTAGGCCTAGTTCCAAAGCACACTTGGAACTGACCTACATCAAGCACACCGCTAATGAATTTAACAGCCTCATTAGGTAACTCTGCCTGCCCTTAATAGTTCACAGAAATGCTCTGGGCATTTTAAAACAGGCATTAATGGAGAAAGCTTTGGGGATTTCAGACAAGTGCTTGCCTGCATTTGCTTTTCTCTTTCCTAGACGCCTTCCTACCAATGGCTTTGCGCTCGCTACCATCTCCTGACTGTTGGCTTGTCAAGTCCTGTTTGCCTGCTGGGCCCTCTGCACGACTGCTGAAGGAGGCAATCATTTTAAATGGCTCCAAACGAAGTCAGTTATTGCCCATTATTTATTTACTTGATCTTGGAGTCACAAAAAATTATACAGGCCCAGATCTGAGGCATTTTTCTTTGCTGTGGCTCAGGCTTTCGTCCTTTGAGTTTAGTTGGAGACTCTTCCTTTGCTGTGAGCTGCATTTCAAATTGTTCCCTTGCACAGTTGACGTGGGGCCTGCATTGTCTTCATCTTTTGCGTAAAGTTACTTCCCATCCAGCTCTTTCTGTGTATCTTTGTCCATTTTAGACCATTTTGAACCCCCCATGTCCCTACTTGGGACATCCGTTTCTTAACCCTTGTGGGTTGGTTCAATGTTCAAGTATTTTAGTACCATTTTTGTTGTTGTTGTTGCAGTTTTCTGCGGGGCCACATTTGAACCTGCCACCTCCGGCATATGGGGCCGGCACCCTGCTTTTTGAGCCACAGGTGCCGCCCTTTTAGTACCATCTTTTTCTTATTCTTCTCGGGATACATAGTTGAACCCTATATATGTAGTGTTCGATAAGCAGATAATACGTTAATTTAGTCTCCTGAAAGTATTTGAAAAATCAAGAAGAATTAGATGAGACCACATTACTGAGGAATCGGGAAGAGAAGATCAAGGAATCAAGGTTACTGTATAAACCTCTGGACTTGTCTTTCATTTCCAGATAGTAGCGAGAGTAGCCTTTCCACGCAATACTCTGATAAAGCGATCCTTACCTTATCAATGATCCTCAGTTGTGTTTTTCCTGCAAATCTTACATTCAATTTGTCTCAGTATAAATCCCCGTCTCCCAGACTTCCCTGTGTCATGGTACACACAGCAAAATGATATTCATACCAAACACTGGAAGGAACTGAAGAAGATTTGAGGGTGTCTATATGATACCTGGAGGAAAATTTATTATTTTTTACATTAAATAGTTATGAGGAGGAAAGGAATTACAAAGCATTAGGGGAGCTATTAAATATATCAGGCCAGGTACAGTAGCTTATCCCTACAATCCCAGAGCTTTGGAATGTAATTTTTTTTTTTTTTGTAGACATAGAGTCTCACTTTATTGCCCTCGGTAGAGTGCTGTGGCATTACACAGCTCACAGCAACCTCCAACTCCTGGGCTTAGGCAATTCTCTTGCCTCAGCCTCCTGCCACAACGACCGGCTATTTTTCTGTTTTTGCAGTTCGCTGAGGCCAGGTTTGAACCTGCCACCTTTGGTATATGGGGCCAGCGCCCTACTTGATGAGCCCCAGGCGCCGCCCTATCCCAGAGCTTTGGGAGGCTGAGGGTAGTTATTGCTTGAGGCCAGGAGGAGCTTTGAGACCAGCCTGGGTAACACAGTGAGACCACCATCTCTACAACAACAACAACAACAACAACAACAACAACAAAAATGAGCAGGGCGAGCACCGGTAGTCCTGCTTCCTTGGGAGGGTGAGGCAAGAGGATTGCTTGAGCCCAGGCATTTGAGTCAGCAGTGAGCTATGATAAGACCCCTGCACTTCAGCCTGAGTGACAGAGCAAGACTCTATTGAAAAATAAATAAATAGGGCAGCACTTGTGGCTCACAGGAGTAGGGCAGTGTTTTAAAGGAGGTCTCTGGAGCCCCTTCTATCTGCCATCTGTATGCCGGACTACGATGCCCTAAAAATGAGTTGAGCCTAACTGGGATCAGGACATCGTGAAAGTTTGTACCTATGGGGAGTTCTGCAAAGAGACTTCCCCCCTGCCTGACCTGGGGCCAGGAGTGGGTGGTGCACTGTCCAATATTGCGCTCAACTACACACCACTGAGTTGTAAAAGCTGATTGTAGTTCTTCAAGGTGGAGCCCAGGGCAACTTCCTCAGGGTGTATCAGTCCAATGGACGCCGTTCCTGTGAGTGGAAGATGGGAGCGATTCAAGAACTTACTTTAACCTTTGAAGACATAAGTTAGAAACTCCCAGACCCTTAATGTACAAATTTACCTGCAGTGCTATTGGCCTCTCTTATTGCAGAAGTGGAGCACTCCTTCTTCAGTCAGGGCAGCACATTGCATTTGCTATTTCCACTTTTTTCTCTTTGTACTTCCTATGGGACATCATTTTTCTCCTCTCCATCCTGTTTTCAGCTGCTCCTTCCTTCTCTGATTCCTTCCCTTCAGCTTATCCTTGTTTTGTTTTGCTTTCCCTTCCTGAAACAACTCTTTCTTCACCTGCCATCTTTCTCTGGCTGTAGTTCATTTTTCCTTTCCCTTTTATTAATGTTTCTGAAGCATGATATACTTCAATTCCTTTCTCAAATACTTAAATTTGACTTCTGCCTTAACTGCTGTGCTGGACTGATCTCATTATGGTTCCTGTTGGCCTTCATATTATCAGATCCAACGTACATTTCCCAGCCCTTATCTTTTTTTTTTTTTTTTTTTGAGACAAAGCCTCAAGCTGTCACCCTGGGTAGAGTGATTGGGCATCACAGCTCACAGCAACCTCCAATTCCTGGGCTCAAGCGAGTTTCCTGCCTCTACCTCCCAAGTAGCTGGGACTACAGGCGCCTGCCACAACGCGTGGCCATTCTTTGGTTGTAGCCACCATTGTTGTTTGGCAGGTCTAGGCTGGATTCGAACCCATGAGCTCAGGTGTACGTGGTTGGTGCCTTAGACTGTTGAGCCACAGGCGCTGAGTCCCCAGCCCTTATCTTAGTGATCTTTTTGCTGCATATGCCACTGTTAATCGTGCCTTCTTTGGGAGATTAAATAGGCTCAAGAATTCTTTGACACTCACCCCAAGAAGGTATTATAGTTTCCCTGTCCCTTCGCCTCCTACCTGGGTAGGCTCTGAGTGCTGTAACAAATAGACTGTGATGGAAATGATGCTTTGCCAACTTCTGGTCCTATGCCTTTGGTGACTGCCCTGCTTCCTGCCACTGGGAAGATTTATTCTTGGCTCCGTGAGCTTCCTTTTAAGAAATCTGACTACCCTTTTGTGAAACCACATGCAGAGCCCAGAGACTACATGGAGAGCAAGAGAGGCTGAGCCGACCTGACCTCCAGCCAGCTCCCCGAAGGCATCAGACGTGAATGAGACCATGCCAGTGGACGGCTGGCTGAATGCCACTCAGCACCAGGTGGAAGAACTGTCCAGCCAAAGGTTGCCTTAGTTCCTATCCTACACCATCAAAAGATATAATAAAAGGGCTACTGTCTTAAGCTACTAAGTTTGTTACATAGCAATAAATAACAAGAAAACCACATTCCTATTTAAAACTCAAATGAATTGACTTCTGCTGTGCGCCTCGCCCTCCCTCCCCGGACTCCTGACTTCTGCTCCTCTCTCCTTTGGGGTCTGTCTTCTAGAGAGCCATCCTAAGAGGTCACTGTGCTCTGGCATTCTGTCTCACCCAAATGCTCTTATTACTTCTCCTAGATGTAAATAAAAGTTTTCTCCCTCAAAATTTCATAGCCTCTTTTCTTAAAAAATGTAGCGAGATTTTCATTTTCTCATCTGTCTTATTTATTATGTTCATATTTTTCTTCTTTGCTAGCCTGCAGATTGTTAAGGGCGGGGTCCGTGTCTAATTTATCTCTGTATCTGCTCATTCCATAGTTCCATCATTTATTTTTTGGGCAAATATTGGATTATGCATGTTTCACACTGTGCTGCTTTATATATTTATAGACTTTCTTATTAGATTGAGAATGCTGAAATTATATATTTTTGTCTCTATATTTCCATTGTTTTGAGCAATATAAAGTATATAGTAAGTGATTAATAAACGCTTGCTTTTTTAGTATGAAAGGAAGATAGCTATTCCAAGGTAAATTTCAGTTAAAACACCAGTAAGTGTTAAGTAGTAATCATAAGCAATTAAAGATTGTGGGAAAGTGTAGAAAAGTTTGTTTTCTTTCCTTTTATTTATTTATTTTTTTTTTGAGACAGTTTTATTTTGTCACTCTCGGTAGAGTGCTGTGGGGTCATAGCTTACAGCAACCTCAAATTCTTGGGTCAAGTGGTCCTCTTGCCTCAGCCTCCTAAGTAGCTGGGACTACAGGCACCTGCCACAATGCCTGGCTATTTTTAGAGACGAGATCTCTCTCTTGTCCAGGCTGGTCTCATACCTGTGAGCTCAGGCAATCCACCCACCTTGGCCTCCCAGAATGCTAGGATTATAGGCGTGAGCCATCATGCCTGGCCTGAAAAGTTTGTTTTCAACTGGATATATTTATTGCATCCTCAAAGGGATGTGTTTTCATCTCTAAATGTTTCCTAAAGCTTGGTGATCTTTTTGTAGGATTAGACATCTTTTGTAGATGAAAATAGATTTCTGACTCTTGGAAATTATAACTTCTCATGGCAGTAGAAATATAGAAAGGAAAAAAGAGTGTGAGTCAAAATATATCCTTAAAGTTCTCTTTTTCTCAGAACATTTGACATTTAAAACTCATTATCTCTTGCGACTTGGGTCTCAGTGTTGACCTCAAGAACGTTGTAGAAGGTACAAGATTTCGAGGGCAAGGAGAAACACAAAGAGGTGAACTGAATAAAAGTGGGAGAGGTAGAGAGATATAACCTGAGCTTGATGATGTCCAATCCAGACCAAGGTCAGGAGGGAATTTATGGGATGGATTAAAAAGAAAGGGATGAGTGATGAGGAGAGTGGCAACCTGAAGTTGGAGAAGACCAGAAAGATTAGAGAGGCCAAAGGAGGGGAAAATTTCCAAAATTGCAACTGTCATTTTCAATCTTTAAAATTGTACAAAATATTGGTAATGAAAAATATGAGTAAAATTCCCCTCCAACACCATCTTCCTAGCAAATCAAACCTTTTTGACTTTTTTTCTTTTTCAGGAGAATGGAAAATATTTAGCTAGAGGCAAACTGATCAAGCATGTCTATAAACAACTATGTAGTTTCTACTCACATTTATTCATAATTCCTGTTGCACAGTCACAGATTTTCTTCCTCTTGGGAGACAAAGGCAACGTTTTTTGAGTTGAGGGCTCTAACTGTCACTTAAACTGAATTTAGACATCGTTCCTTCAAGGTGGCTATCCTAATTCCCAAATACTAGAAACCTGGAATTAGGGCTCGGCGCCTGTGGCTCAACGGGCTAAGGTGCCAGCCACGTACACCTGAGCTGGTGGGTTTGAATCCAGCCTCAGGGCCCGCCAAACAACAATGACGACTGCAACCAAGAAATGGTCGGGCGTTGTGGCGGGCGCCTGTAGTCCCAGCTACTTGGGAGGTGGAGGCAAGAGACTCACTTGAGCCCAGGAATTGGAGGTTGCTGTGAGCTGTGATGACAGGACACTGTACCCAGGGTGACAACTTGAGGCTCTGTCTCAAAAAGAAAAAAAAACAAACTCAAAAAACCAACCTGGAATTAGGTTAAGACTATTGGCTCAAGGACAAACTTTTCATGCAATTACTTTCATTAATTTGCTAGGCATCCTGGAACTTTGAGATACCTATTATTCTCTGTCTTAATACAATTATTAATGTTCATGTATATAACACAGTTAAGAGCATATTTTAATTTTGAAAAATCTCTTTTTCAGGCTGAGCATGGTAGCTCACACTTGTGATTCTTACACTCTGGGAGGCTGAGGTGGAAAGATTGCTTGAGCTCAGGGGTTCAAGACCAGCCTGAACAAGAGTGAGGTCCATCTCTACTAAAAGTAGAAAGATTGGCGAGGCATTGTGGTGGGTGTCTGTATCCCAGCTATTAAGGAGGCTGCATCAGGAGAATTGCTTGAGCTTAGGAGTTTAAGGTCGGTGTGAGCTAGGGCTGAGGCCATGGCAGGCTAGCCCTGGCAACAGAGCAAGACTCTCTCTCAAAAAAAAAGAAGAAAAAGAAAACATAAAATCTCTTCCTCACCTTTAATTTGTGGAGAAATAGAGCACTGATATAATTCATAGTTTTCTTTTCTTTTCTTTCTTTCTTTTTTTTTTAGAGACAGAGTCTTATTTTGTTGCCTTCAGTAGAGTGCTGTGACATCACAGCTCACAGCAACCTCCTGCTCTGGGGCTTAGGTGATTCTCTTGCCTCAGCCCTCCGAGTAGTTGGGACTACAGGCATCCACCACAATGCCTGGCTGTTTTTTTGTTGCAGTTTGGCCGTGACCACATTCGAACCCTCCACCCTAGGTATATGGGGCTGGTGCCCTACTCATTGAGCCACAGGCGCCGCCATATTCATAGTTTTCATTGAAGCTAGTAGTACTTACTACTTATGGACCACATTACAGACAGGGCGGGTAGCAGTTTAAATATATTTCCAGTGGAATTATTTGCAACTTTTCCATCTCTAACTCAGAAACGATAACAGATGTCAGGGAAGAATAATGATAATACTGTAGGTTGATGGGGCATATCTTAAATATATAGTAATTTATATATAAAATATCATTTATAAATGCTTGGGTTTTGTGATTTGTAATAAGTTATGTGCAAGTCATCTTTTAGTTGGTCTCAATGCGGTTGTTCATGACAATGGCTGGAAACAGTTGCTCTAACACAACCCTGTAATGAACAGTCACTGTAAAGATGTTTAACCCTCTGCCAGTGAAGTCCATGACTGTGGACCTTGAACTGGTTCTTGAATATCTGATACATTTTCTTACCTAGTTATCAGCATAAGCCATTTTTATATTTTCTGGGAACCCACTGGTTGAAATTCAAGGCCTTTCTCCAAAGCCAAAATCTACAATCTCCATTTTATTAGCTTTTAATACACTTAAATGTCAAAATGCATTATGACAATTTTGTCAGATAAAGCCAAAAATATCCATCTTTTATTTTCTGAAATAGTGAGAAAAATTTAACATGCAAAGGAATATGTTATATCAGATGTGCTTCTCTGAAAACTTTAGCATCATGATTGGCTCTGCCAAAATTTTGCATTCTGGTGTTTATAGCATAGTGTCCAAGGGGGGAGGGAGGGAGGTTCTAGTGAATGAGTTGTACTAGGTATAACTCATGCTTGAGTGTATTCTCTCTCTCTCTCTCTTTTTTTTGAATCTTACTTTGTTGCCCTCAGTACAGTGCCATGGTGTCCTATTTCACAACAACCTCAAACTCTTGGGCTCAAGCAATTCTCTTGCCTCAGCCTCCTGAGTAGCTGGGACTACAGATGCCTACCCCAACACCTGGCTATTTTTAGAGATGAGGTCTCGCTCTGGCTCACGCTAGTCTCAAACCTGTGAGCTCAGGCAATCCACCCACCTCAGACTCCCAGAGTGCTGGGATTACAGGTGTGAGCCACTGCGCCCGGCTGAGTGTGTTCTTGAATGTGTATGTTTATTCCAACATTTGACTAATTCCGATACAAAGGATCAGAAGCATACTTCAACTTATTGAGCGCCTTTTATTAACAATATGTATTAATTTTTTTCTACTTAGGTTCTTGTTTTAGGAAACATTGAATGATATGGCTTCAGTCTGAACTTTGAAGAGGTCAAAGTCCAGATGGGGGAAACAAAAATAAGCAGTGGATAATGGAATGTGCCAAAACCCTGTAATTGAAGAACTGTGTCTCAGGTCACTAACTCTGCCAGGGGAAACCCTTCCCAGAAGGAAGGAACTTTGAGCTGGTCCCTGAAGAGTGTGTGAGACTTTCTCTGAGAAAGAAGAAATTTAATAGTCATTCAGTCAGTGGGAGGAAACAGCATATTTTGAGAGTAAGAGTTCGGAGAGAAATGAGAAGAATTCTGAGTAACTAAAAATAGTATGTTGGTGACACCCATAGCTCAGCGGTAGGGCACAGGCCACATAAACCCAGGCTGGCGGGTTCAAACCCAACCCAGGCCTGCTAAAACAATGACAACTGCAACAACAACAAAATAGCCGGGTGTTGTGGTGGGCACCTGTAGTCCCAGCTACTCAGGAGGCTGAGGGGAAAGAATTGCCTAAACCCAGGAGTTGGAGGTTCTCAGACCTGCTCATGGTTACTTGGATTTTCTATGTCTCATCCTTTGAGTTTGGACCTTGTTGCTTCACTTCTGGAAGGTAAAGGGCTTTCTCTACATTTTTGCCTTTCTCGAGGGTCAGGTTTTATGGTCCTCTATGTGGAGGTAGTCTTTGACCACCTTTCCCTGAAGCTGTAAGATGATAGGATGGTAGGGGAAAATGATTTATAGAGGAAATAAAAACATGTATGTTTACTATTTTCAAAATATTATTCTCATCACAGATTGACTCATTCATACATTCATACCTTCACTTTTTTTTTTTTTTGGGGGGGGGGACAGGGTCTTAGTCGTCTGGACTAGAGAGCAGTGGTATCATCATAGCTCAAAGCAACCTCAAATTCCTGGGCTCAAGTGGTCCTCCTTCCTCAGCCTGCTATCACTGGGACTCCAAGTGCAAGCTGCCACGCTCAGATGTTTCTGAGTTTTTCCTTTTTAAATAGGTGGGGTCTCTCTATGTTGCTCAAGTTGGTATCAAACTCCTGGCCGCAAGCAAATCTCTCAAAGTGTTAAGATTACAGGAATCTCCATTCCTGCCTCCTCTGTACATTTTTAATTGAAATTGTACTATATTTATTATTTAACTAAATAATATATTTCAGGGCACTTTCTAAGTCAGGACATTCAGATATCCCCCAGCACCGTGTCTTTGTTCCTTTGCTTTCTTTCTTTTCCTTCTTTTCTTTCCTTCCTTTCTCCTTTCTCCCTCTCTCTCTCTTTCTTAGACTGGGTCTCACTCTGTTGCCCTGAGTCCAGTGACGCCATCATAGGTCCTCAGCCTCCTTGGGCTCAGGAGATATTCCTGCCTCAGGCTCCTAAGTAGATGGGAGTACAGGTGTGCAACACCATGCCTGGTTAGTTTTTCTAGTTTTCTTTTGTGGAGACGGAAGTTTTTCTCTTGCTTAGGCTGATCTCAAACTCCTCAAGCAATGTCCTGGCCTTGGCTTCCCAAAGTGATAGATTATAGACATGAGCCACTGTGCCCAGCCTTCCACATTCTTGTCAATGGGTACATAGTATTCCATGAATATAACATAATTTGTTTATTGGGGGTCATTTTATTCTCTAATATTATAAATAGTTATGTGACAGACATCTTTGTACATTGAACAAGAAAATTTACAATTTCTATAGTTCTCTTATAATTTTGGCGGGTGTTTTTTTTTTTGTTTTGTTTAAAAAGATTATTTTCTACTCCATGACAAAAAAATATATATTTTTTTCTTTGGTAGTTTTAAGTGTTTAATTCATTTCAATTTTATTTTTTACATATTCTGTGATGTAAGTAACATTACTATTTCCCCTACATTTTAGAATTATGTATCTTTTGTAAACCACTTTTTCACAGAAAATTTTCTGCTTAGAATCAGTTACATGGGGAAATTTAGGTTGAAGGAAGTTGTAATTGTTCTCAATTTCATAGTCAGCATTTCATTTCTCTGTCTTTTGTCTTAAACTACACTTGCCAAAAGTCCTAAACCTGTCTTTGGAATAAGGTAGAGAGAAATTTTCTTCCCCATTGTTTGCAGTATTAGGTTGTTAATTACCTGAGTACTCAATCTCAGTTTACAGATCCTAGAGAGTGGGGGTAATGTATAAGCAAGGTACATTAAAAAGGCCATCGAAAAATCCTTGGAGAACTCCAAAGTGAACTCCAAAAGTTAGAATTTGTGTAGCTCTATCATAATGTTAAAAACAATTTCAATAGGCCATGCTCAGGGGCTCACGCCTGTAATCTTAGCTCTCTAGGAAGCTGAGGCAAGTGGATTGCTGCACTGCAAGAGTTCAAGACCAGCTCTGAGCAAGACCCTTAGTTCTACCAAAAATAGAACTAAGGCAGGAGGATGGCTTGAACCCAGGAGTTCAAGTTTGCTGTCAGCCATGATGATACCACGGCACTCTACTCAAAAACACAAACAAAAAACAAAACAAAAACCTGAGACACCACCCCCCCCAACCAATTTCCACAAATATATTCATAATAAAATGTAAAAGCAGAATTGTCAAATTCTGCATTTTAAAGATACTTGTTCTATGACTGCTATTCTAGCAAGAAAGAATTTGTTTTTTTCCTAAGTATCTATCATCTTTCTCACTCTTATCTTTCTATTTATCTATCACCTAGCTATCTAATCTAATCTATCTATAGATATATATTTAAAGACATTAGGAAACAAAAAGACATGTGCAAAGGAAAAAATAATTCTCTGACACCTACAGAAAGTTCTGGGTTACATTTTGGCTAATTCGCTTTTCATGTGTGTTTTTTCTTCACAAAGTAGAAAAGCATCACGTACGTTTTGGCCAAATGTGCAAAGGTTGACTATCAAGATCACTATTCAGTGAAACTGAGCCCAAAGGCAATTGTAACCACTGGAGAATGAATATTAGGGACAGCAAAGTAACTATAAAATGAGATCTTAATTATTAATATAATTACATATTCAAGTTTTCACAGTAAAATTTTACAAGTTTGAGCTTGTGGCTCAGGTGCAACACATCCTGCCTGGACATTTGAGCTGCTGGCCTGGCTGGTCCCGCTTGCACCTTTGCCTGGTAAAGAGAATCTCATTTCAACTCAGGTCAGCGGCAGATAAAATGTTTGTTGCCATCAGGTCATACTGCCGCTAAGTTATTAGACATTTTGTCCTCTGTCATTTCACTGGGACAATTTCATAAACTTAAGCTTTTTGCCCAGCTAGAGATGAATAATTACTTGATATTTTTTGTGTTCACTTATACACTTTTTTTTTTTTTTATTTTGAAGCAGAATTTTGCTTTATTTTCTTGGCTAGAGTACAGTGGCATCATCATAGCTCTCTGCAAACTCAAATTACTGGGTTCAAGCGATTCTCCTGCCTCAGCCTCCCTAGTAGCTGGGATTAGAGATGTGGGATACCATGCCTGGCTCATTTTTGAATTTTTAGTAGAGATGGGTATCTCCCTCTTGCTCAGGCTGGCCTCAAATTCCTGACCTCAGGCAATCCTCCCTCCTTGGCCTCCCAGAGTATTAGGATTACAGGCATGAGCCACTGCCCCCTGTGTATATTTTCATTTTTAAAAAATTTGTATGGCAGGCTCGGTGCCTGTGGCTCAATGGGCTAAGGCACCAGCCATGCACACCTGAGCTGGCGGGTTCGAATCCAGCCCAGGCTCGCCAAACAACAATGACGGCTGCAACCAAAAAATGGCCAGGCGTTGTGGCAGGCACCTGTAGTCCCAGCTACTTGGGAGGCAGAGGCAAGAGACTCGCTTGAGCCCAGGAATTGGAGGTTGCTGTGAGCTATGATGTCACAGCACTCTAGGGTGGTAGCTTGAGGCTTTG
>CAUYON010018590.1:0-25464 GCA_963573935.1 Arctocebus calabarensis
CCTCCAATTCCTGGGCTCAAGCGAGTCTCCTGCCTCCGCCTCCCAAGTAGCTGGGACTACAGGCGCCCGCCACGACGCCTGGCCATTTTTTGGTTGCAGCCGTCATTGTTGTTTGGCGGGCCCTGGGGCTGGATTCGAACCGCGAGCTCAGGTGTACGTGGCTGGCGCCTTAGCCCATTGAGCCACAGGCGCCGAGCCAGATTCTTTATCTTTCTTTATATTTGCATCTGTACTTCAAAGACACATTCTATGTATACTTTAAAGGCATATTTATTGCTAATTCAAGTGTCTAGCAGGACGAGTCAGGGAATGTAAAGGTCTTCCATTTGGGTTCTGGCACTTGAGACTCATGTCTCCTCCAAAGAGGGCAGCTGCTACCCAGCCCTAGTTATCTGTTGCCAAGCACAAACTCAGAACTTGTGTTGCCAGAGAAATAATAATCTGGATTTTTTTTTTTAATGTGAAAAGTCTAGATTTTTAAAAGCTGACAAATAATTCAAATTAGCTCAACAAAGCAAAATGAAACACTATTTGGCTGGTGCACCAAATGCAGCCCACAAGTCACCAGCCTGCCCCTTCTGCTGTGGGTTCTTCCAACGTAGTATCTTTGTGCAGCGTATCTCAGTAAAATATTATATAAAATCTTGATAAGATATTAATTAAAATATTTAATAAAATATTAATATCATCTTTTATTATACAGAATGTTATTCAAGGGCTGAAAATATTCCAGGGCTCTGAAGAAAAACTATACTAACCAAATTCCCTGGAGTTCCTGTGGAGAAGAGCTTTGGCTGTGCTAAGGGGGAGTATTAGCTTCTTGTATACTTTACAGTCTACAAATCCTTCCCTGTGAGAATCTCAAAAAAGAAGCCAGACTTTTCCATTGACTCTAAGGCTATGTCAGCAAATGCCAGACGCAGCAGGCCCTTTCTATTGTATGTTAAAGTTCCAAACAGCTGAAAATAGTTTGTGCCAAGATCTCTACAAGTGTGACAAACACAGAACATTCTACATGCCCCAGGAGGCCAATTAAACCTAGGAGACCACAGATGACAATCTCTGAATACAGTCACCACACCTCTCAGGGCTGATGGCCATGATGTATTTTTCTGTTCTCTTATCGGAAATGAAGTTTTGGACTGAAGATTATTTATTCTTGGATTTTGGCTTAATTTTTAGCAGAAGTATTTTGGAACTTTTTCTCCTAAAACGAAATCATTAGTTGGATGTTGAGTTTATACATTTTCTTAACATCATCTCGTGTGAGTGACTTACAGAGCTCTTCCTTATAGGTTACCCAGTTCATCAAAATTTGGGGTAAACATATTCTTTGGACAAAACCTGAAGCTGCTAAAACATCTTCAAAAGTGCCAAAAAGTCCTTATGTTATGTTAGAAGTCATTTGTGAAGTCTTTTATTGAATAAATTAATTTACAAACTTAAATGTTCAGACCAGAAAATTACTCTCTCTTAAAGGGAGTTGATTTCATTTCTCTATTGACATATCTCAAATATTTTAAAATTCTTTATTGTTCCTTTGTCTTTGGACATAACATGTTGTTATGTACAATAATACTACGTATTGTAATATTACTAGCTAAATGGGTTTGGAACAGCCAACAGGAGATAAGAGGAACAAGTGATCATATGATGCTCTCATGAATATTTGTGTAACTACTGGCTACATCTTAGAAACAATTGGCATAAAAAAGATGCTCACAACAAATCAGAAGCCTTCTGGTGTGTGTTAACCAAAGGCAACAGTGGGTGAAGAAGAAAGAAAGGTGCTGATGGGAAAATTTTGCCTACTTGAAAACAAAATAAAAATAAAATATACATAAAACCTAAGGATAAACCTAAGAAATGATTTTTACTCCGCAATTGACATTTTCATGTTTGACTATTATTCACAATATAAAGAAATCAAATTCTTGGAATTTTTAAACTAAAGCACTAAATCTTCAAATGAAATAATTGCATTATTTTTAGAGGGGCATGGTTTCCTGTCCAGTTGTTTTACATACGATTTCTACTTACATTTTTATACATTTGACATTTACTGCCAAGTCTCTTGAAGATCTGCTGTATGCTGAACTTAAAAAATGAGAGCATTGGAAGATAATGTGCATGATATTATTATATACAGAGGATGCCAAAAAAATTGTACATATTTTAAGAAAAAAAAAATACATTAAATTTGTAATGCTCAAGTTATGTTTGACTTCTGCAATTATAAGAGGTGCTCAAATGTGACTTATATTCATCTTGTGTTATTGGTATGTATTGAGTATCACAATTTTAACACAGATTTTTTTTCTTTCTTAAAATGTATATACATTTTTTGGCACTCTCTGTATATAGTTTATTCTAGGCAGGGTTTTTTCCAATCTATTTTTTAAAAACTATTTAAACAAACAAGCAAATGTATCTTTATGTTGATAGATTGTAGATAAACATATAGAATATAGTTGGGAATGAAAGCATTTACTTGGATAATTCAGGGAAAATGAACAACCCCTCACCTAAAAGGGCCTACCTACACACTCTAATAATTTTTTATATGACTGTATAGACCTGTTCTTTATTTTATTGTTTCAAAGCCAACAACAAATGATGACTACTGGCCTTCTTTTGCTACATATTAAAATAACAAAAACTAACCACCCAGTAATAATTCACTCTGTGCTTTCAGTCAGACTTGATCATAGGGGAACCTTGGAATGAAATACTCAGCCACCCTCTTATTAGCCTTGCCAATTCCATTCCACTCTTCTGCCTCAACACCACAACTTTGTGTGGATAGTAATCTTTCAACCACAGGCACAGGGGATAAATTCTCACTAGTCTCTCTCCATTATAAGAATCTTATTCTTTATTAGCCTATGGGTAAGCATGCAGCTCAGTCCAGGAAAATGAGAGAGGAGAATTTCCTTGGGAAAAGAAAGTCTCTTTCCTGCCTGCCCCTTTCCTTCCTACTCTGTACTTTTAGATAATGCTGTAGCCATCTTGTGATGGTGGCTGTGGGTGAGAGACACAGAAAGCAAAAGAATTTCAAGAACACTGACGCACACTGATGCTGAGCCACAGGGGAGCTGCCTCTCTCCAGTTTTCTGTGAGAAAACAAGCTTCTATGTCTTTAGCTCACTCTTAGCCTAAAACTTACAGCTAAAAACATTTAATGAATACATTCAGGATGAAACATTATGCTGAAAAGGAATCCAGAAACAATAAGTACCAAATGTTGATTTAATTATTACAAAGTGTGCGTTATCATTAACTTCATTTATCAATAAGCATACTGAGGTCTAGAAGGGTCAGCTAATGGGCTGCCGCGGTCACCCAGGTTTTGGGCTCCATTGTTATATAATTTTGTGGCATGGTATGTTTGGCAGAACAGGCCTTCCTTATATGCAAGAGCACTAAATTTTAGTAAAGCATAGATACCTTTACACATCCAATGTGTAAGCAACAGAGTTATTAATTTGACATAAAATCATATCATATTATCTCAAATACAATTTAATGGGATAGCTGACAAAATAGGAAAAACACTAGGATTTACTACCACCAGTGTTCAATCAATAGATTTTCATCTTTCAAATAAATAGAAACCAGAAAGTAGGAAAAGTTGGCTTTTTCAACACCAGCCATATAAATAGCAATAACTGACAATGTGTGCATGCGGGGAGGGTGTTATCACATACTTCAGAAGTGAAATTAGTACCAAAATTGATTTCCTGTGTGCTTCCATTGGGCCATAATAAGTAACCAAATGTTAAATGTTAAAGACATGACACAGAGCCACATATTGGGCACTTATTCATGCATAGACTTTTTTTTTTTTTTTTTTTTTTTGAGAAAAAGCCTCAAGCTGACACCCTGGATAGAGTGCAGTGGCATCACAGCTCACAGCAACCTCCAATTCCTGGGCTCAAGCGAGTCTCTTGCCTCCGCCTCCCAAGTAGCTGGGACCACAGGCGCTCGCCACAACGCCCCGGCCATTTTTTGGTTGCAGCGTCATTGTTGTTTGGCGGGCCCTGGGGCTGGATTCGAACCCGCCAGCTCAGGTGTACGTGGCTGGCGCCTTAGCCCACTGAGCCACAGGCGCCGAGCCTCATGCATAGACTTTTGAATGCATAAGCCAATATATTTCTATCATGAAAGTTTAATTGATAAACTGTAGTTTCCTCTTCTCTGAAATGGTTCAATTTCTAAGTCCAATTTCTTCTGGCTTTCCGTAGAGCATCTGCTTTTAAATGGCATTAAATGTATGCCTCGTTTGTATTTAGACTCCGTATTTCCATCAGTACTTTGATAATAAGATAATATATTTACAGGCTGGCTTTGATTTCACTTTGGCTTAAAGAGTTCCTCGTTATAGAACTGAGCTTATTAAAATAATTAGTTTTCTTTCATTAAACTATAATAGAAAAAAGACAGATGGAGAGAACCAAAATGGAAGGGAATATGAAATGTCTCCTCATAAAAATATTGATAAAACCATCATGCTGGAGGGCAATCTCTTTTTTTTTTTTTTTTTTTTTTTAGAGACAGAGTCTCACTTTATCACCCTCGGTAGAGTGCCCTGGAGTCATCATAGCAACTTCCAACTCCTGGGCTTAGGCGATTCTCTTGCCTCAGCCTCCTGAGTAGCTGGAACTACAGGTGCCCGCCACAACACCCAGCTATTTTTCTGTTTTGCAGATCAGCTGAGGCTGGGTTTGAACCCGCCACCTTCGGTATATGGGGCCAACACCCTACTCGATGAGCTACAGGCGGCGCCCGGCAATCTCTTTTAAGATGCACTTTAATTTTTGGCAAATTTTAAAAATATCCTGGTCCGAGATTACCAAAATCATACTCACTGATATTTTGAAATGGCAAAACTTAATAATACTAGATTAATAGTAGGTTTTTTAAATTGATTTATCTATTTAGAAGGGGTATAGGTAAAATTTAAAGTAGGTCGGATTTGTCCCTTCTCCCTACTAAAGGTCGGAATTGTTTGGAGTGTGGTGGAAAAACCTATAAGCACTGTGGTCCTTTGGGCAACTTCTTTAGCATATCTAAATCTACTTTTCTCATTAAAAATAAAAAGGGGTTCCATAGCCTCAGAATTTTTATGACAATTGTGTGAGCTAATGCTTGTGAAACAATTCTGTAAAACGTTAAATACGCTAAACTTTTTTTATTCATTCCCCCTATCAATGAAAGTTTATTCATTAGGTGTCATTGTTTAGGAAACCATTTACGGCTAGCTATCATCTATCATAGCTATTTATGCTTTAAATTATTTTAGCTAAAAGAAAGAAGAACTAATGATGTTAATCCGAGGAGCCTAAATTTGCCAGCCTTCTATAGTAAGCAAACAAATATGCATAGTCCTTGTTCTGGGAAATTTAGATTCCTTCACAATTTCCCAGGTGGTGAAATTCTTAGGATGGTGGGGGCCTGAGAGAGGCCTCAAGATCCAGTCATCTCCCACTCCCAGTGCCAATGCCCATTCACTGCCCTGCCTCTGTGACCTTTCTTTGTCTGTATCCTTAACCCCTGTAAATTTCCCAAAGCACCACTAACAAAAGACTGTTGGGTGAGTAGCCAACTTTTTATTAAACAAAACATTTGGGGAGGGAAATATGCCCAACATAGGAGGAGAAAAAGTAAAATTAATCATTAGAAGATTATTTAAACTAAGCTGCCTATTCATCTTTGGGTATTTCTCACTGTGTTTTCTTTTACTACATTCTTCTTTTACTCATTGAAGATCTCCAAATCCCCTGTTTATACTCCCATGCCCAATCAGTGAAATTTCTCATCAATATATTATGCAGAACATTTTTTCAGTTTTACTCTGTTCAATTTTCTCTGTCTAGACCATTCCTAAGGATCTTGCCATCACTTAAAAATATTACTATGTCTAGTAAGTTATTTTATTAAATATCAAAACAGGACAGAGAACTAAGCAGAAGCATTGAAATTAGAGTAAAATATCTTGAAGCATTATGCCAATTGCTTTCATGAATTATTTCATTTAACCCTCACAATAACTCTTTAAGATGGGTATTTTATTACTCTAATTCTATAGACAAGAAATCTGAGATCAATTTTGTATTTACTCATTTCTGTTCTTTTAGTATTATTGAAGAGAAAGGGATTTCATATAAACTAGATTTCAATAATATTCTGATCTAAAAGAAGTGAACTGAGATCCTGTTCAATCAAAACCAGAAATAATCAGTCCCACTGATAGAAAACATTTGGAACAAAGTTGTATTTGTGTTTAGTTTTCTGTCCCGTTCCCTGCTTTCATACTATGATTAACCTTATACCACATCCCCTGATTATATACTTGATTTTATCACTCACCCTGCTTTTTATACTTATTCACAATAGTATTTATTCATTTATTATTATCACAACTTTGGAGGAAATTCACTTCTCTACTTTTATACCTATTGGGAATTCATGAGCCCTTGTCAAACATGCACAACTAGTTGATAATAGTCCCAACATTATTGCTTCCTGAATGGCTTCTTGACATTCTCATATGATTTGAGTTTTTCTTTATTATTTTTAAATATTTGGGAAAATTCAACACAATTTTGTGGCATAAGGACAAGGAATTTGGAGTGGTATGTTCTGATCTTGTTACCCTTCTGAAATTCCTAAGAGATCTGGGCAATTTAAAAACATATCTTTTATTCTCTGAAACTTTATTTTAAATTGAGGGTAATGCCTAGCTCATATGGGTAGAGAATCCATTAAGAAAGAGATGATTTTGAAGAGATTTTATTTACATGATTTTAAGAGATTTTGTAATATATAAAATTTCAAGACATTTTATGATAGTACATGTTCTAAATATGAATAACTATATGTAAGTGGTCATAATTGAGCTTAATAGAACTTAATTTATACTTCAAGTAATGTTAGTCATAAGAAAAAATGTTTAATAATCAAAAGAAGGAAATAGTTTTTATTTTTATCAGTTATTCAGACATAAAGAAGTGATTGTTCTAAAACAATTATGATGAAAAGATTATTATGAAAAATAATACTTATAGAATACTGTTTGTTTACTTTCATATCTCTAAAATACGCAGGGCTGTGATGCTACTTTTATTTTTTTCAGTATTAGTCATTATTTTTTAACTTCTTACTGGGCCTAACTATGTGGTTCTCTTTCCTCTACCCCATCATAAATACACTCGTTTCCTCTACCCCTCTATTACACTTAAAGGATAATTTAAATTAGATTATTGCTCAGTTCATATCAGTGTAAGTTTTTTGTTTTGTTTTGTTTTTTTTTGAGATAGAGCCTCAGGCTATCACCCTGGGTAGAGTGCCTGCTATGGCATCACAGCTCACAGCAACCTCCAACTCCAGGGCTCCATCGATTCTCCTGCTTCCACCTCCCAAGTAGATGGGACTGTAGGCACCGGCCACAATGCCTGGCTATTTTTTTGGTTGCAGCCATCATTATTGTTTGACAGGCCCCGGGCTGGATTTGAACTTGCCAGCTCAGATGTATGTGGCTGGTGCCTTAGCAACTTGAGCCACAGGCGCTGAGCCTTGGCGTAAGTTTTTGAAGGCTCTTCAAAGCTGAGCCATTGAAACAATTATGATTACATTGCCTTCCCTATTAATCTTAACATTTTCCCTGGAGTTAATAATTGCCACATTTTTCCTTCACTTAAATTTCTTAATATACTTATCATGAATTCAAATTCAATCCTTGAGCTCTCTGTTATTTGCCTGAACCTCCCTTTAAAAGTTTAGATAAATCAAGTGCTATTACATTCAACTTCTTAGAAAAATTACTCCTTCTCACCTACTTTGATCTGAAGTGTTTCCACCCTGGGGACTGATTTCATTTGCCTGTCTCTTCTTCCCAAGTCTCTTTTTCCTTCACTTTTCTGGGGTCCTCTAATAACTTTCAGACAAAGATGTATGGGAGAAAATTTTTTGAGACCAGCATGTCTGAAAATGTCTTTATTCCATTTTCACACTATATCATAGTTTATATACTGATAGAATTCTCCTTTTTAACTCATTTTGCACCAGAATTTTGCAGACAGTTGCTCCATTATATATCTCTCAGTGTTTATGTGGAGAACCCCCCACGCCTTTCTGATTCCCTCTCTTTTGTTTGCAACCTGTTCTTTTGTCTGTGCAGCTTATTGGATCGTCCCTTTATCTCTAATTTTCCGAATTTCACAAAGATGTGCCTTAATATGGGTCTCTTTTCATTTGTTGTGCTGGGTGCTTTATAAGTGCTTTTTATCTAGGAAAGTAGATGCATTTTCTCTGCTTTCTCTTCTTGAACCCTAAAAAAGCTAAGTGGTGAAATATCTAGGCTCTGGAGTCAGATTGCTTGAGTTTGAAATGTAGATTTTCTACTTAAGAACTGTATAACTTAATTTTTTGTGTAATTCAATTTTCCCACTAGGATAATGGAAATAACAAGAGCACCTACATCCTAGGCTCTTGTGAAGATGCAATGATACAGTATATGTAAAGCCTGACTTTACATAGTGCCATATAATTGGTGTTGATTTCCTGAACACTTGATCTAATGTTCATATTTTTTCTGCTGCACCTGCCAACTCTTTATCTTTTTGCTCTACTCTCTGAGAGATTTTCTCAACTGTATCTTCCAACCTATCTACTATTTTTTTAACCTTTCATTTTTTAATTTCCAGGCTTCTTGCTTATCTCAGTTTTGTACTATAATCACACCCCTGGATTGAAAGATCTGAGCAGGAGGGATAATTATCAACTATGGATATCATAGTGGGATAGCTTGGCTAGATGTTTTGTCCATGAGTTCCCAATTTCAGAATGTTTCATATATTCTTTGGAAGAAAAAGCCTAGCTTCCAGGGATCTGGGAACCAACTAGGCAAAAAAACCTAATACTTGACAAGTGTCAAGTGTCTGCCAGGGTCTTTGTTGTATTATCCTCAATAAACCTCCAATCTCCTACTGAAGGTAGAGGAAAATCTGACAGCTGCATAGAAAGGATGGGTAGGTCTGGAGATCTAATTGCTCTTTAACCCGCCTTTATCCATCTTTATTTTAGTTCCCTCCATTCCTACCTTCCATGAGTGCTATTTGCCACTAATTCCTAACATTTTTACAGGATTCTGTAAAATAAACTGAATTAATTCCTTATTGATTCCACTGGCAGCTTGAGTTTTAGCTTTATCAGTTGTGCTAAATCATTATCACTTTTCATCTGTGTACCAGCTCCCCAAATTTTGTGCTATTTTTCCTCTTAAGTTTTCCCCTAGTATTTTTGGTTTCATATTTTTCCAAAAATCTCTTTTATTTTTTTTAATGAGGTTGGTGGACAGTATTAAAATTGGTTGTGTATATGTTTAGTCAGCCATTTTTACCTGAAAGATTGGTCTTTGACATTGCCAATCTCTCTAGATCCACTAAAAAAGAACATTTTTTTTAACTCCTCAAAGAAAACTCAAATATTGGGAAATTTGATAGATATTTGGTTCCATACTGGTGCCATTTACCCAAGTCATTTGGTTGAGTAACTGCTGTGACTCCCCATACTTAGAAGATTAATCCTTAACATCTAAACTCTTTGTACTGAAGAAGATGTGCACCTTGGTAGATGAGAGGAGAGAAGGAGCAATGTAATTATTGGCTATCCTTCTCTACTCCTTAGAAACAATTTGCTTTGTTACAAAACAAACCAGAATGGACACTGTGTTTGTGGGAAGTAAAAAAAAAAAAAAAATCAATTAAGCATAGGTAGTAGAGAAATGAACAGAGTTCTGGTGACAGTGAGTCTTAACACTAATTTAGTTCTTTGATTTCATACCTTACCTTTGTATCCTTCCTATCTACCTGTATCAATGGATTATCATTTGTTTCCCTCCAAATTAATTGAATTGGCTTTATGCCTCCTATTACAGAAACTTGATTAATTCACTAAAGAATCAACAGTTTCCCAGTACTAATAACATGGGAGTGATTTTCATCAACATAACTAGCATGTAATTTTTAAGTTGCCTAAGAAATTATAGAGACATTTTACTTCTACTTTAATATTTTGCTCCTAGAAGAAAAATAAGCCCTAAATACACAGAATAGTTACTGGGAATATCTAAAGAATACAAATGAATAAAGATCTTTTCTTTTTTTTTTTTTTAATGGGTTTTTTGTTTTTTTGAGGTAGAGTCTTACTTTGTCACTCTCAGTAGAGTACAATGGTATCATAGCTCACAGCAACTTCAAACCCCTGGTTCAAGTGATCCTCTTGCCTCATCCTGCCTAGTAGCTGGGACTACAGGCACCTATCACGATGCCTGCCTATTGGTAGAGATGGGTTCTCGCCCTTGCTTTTGCAGGGCTCCAACTCCTGAACTCAGGTGATCTGCCAGCCTAGGCCTCCAAGAGTGCTACTATTACAGGCCTAAGTGCCAGGCTCTTAAAGATCCTTTCTATCTCAGCTTTCCTTCCCTTATTCAAATCCCATTGAATTTCATTTAACAAATGGAATTTCTCAAGGTTAAATTTTTCTAAAACTTTTTCTTTCTTGAGATTTCGGTGCCCACTTTTCTTTATCTTCTAGCAGAATGTCATAATAATTTGAGAAGAAATTATTGAATTCAGAATTATTACTCAACTAATAAGGCTTATCTTCTTGGGTTTTTTTTGTTTGTTTGTTTGAAGACAGAGTCTCACTTTGTCACCCTCAATAGAGTGCCATAGAATCATAGCTCACAGTAACCTTAAACTCTTGGGCTCAAGTGAGAAAGGACAAAGGTATAGCCTACCTGGCCTTAGCCTACAAAGGAGCTGGGACTACAGGCGCCCACCACAACACCCGGGTATTTTTAAAGACGAAGTCTGTCTGGTTCAGGCTGATCTCAAACCTGTGAGGTCATGCAATCCACCCACCTTGGCTTCCCAGAGTGCTAAGATTAAAGGCATGAGCCACCACACCTGGTCCCATCTCCCCATCTTCATTTTAAATTTGGTAAATAGATAGCTAGAACGGGTAATATCTATTCTCCTAAATACATAATGTTCTTGCATATTTTATGTGCTGTTCTTTTTAAGATTCAGAAACCCTCCTAGCTCTAATATGGTTCCAGCTTCTGGTAATAAAATTATTCCTGGTCATATAATGACATAAATGTGTAACTCTTTTGGAGTAGAGAGATAGAGTACCAGTGTTCATGGCTGTTTGGTCAACACATTCAACACTTAAAATGTAGACTATACCTTTGTCCTTTCTCACTTCTCTTCTCTCTTCTTATGCTCCTTGTTCTTATGAAAAGCTTTCTGTATGTAATAGGCTACAAGATCCTCTAAACCTGGATCATTCACAGTTTCACCCAAATTAATCATTTTTATATATTTTTAACTAATTTAGAATAGCAACCTCGGCTCGGCACCTGTGGCTCAGCGGGCTAAGGCGCCAGCCATGTATACCCGAGCTGGCAGGTTCGAATCCAGCCTGGACCCGCCAAACAACAATGATGGCTGCAGCCAAGAAAAGGCCGGGTGTTGTGGCGGGCGCCTGTGGTCCCAGCTGCTTGGGAGGCAGAGGCAGGAGACTCGCTTGAGCCCAGGAATTGGAGGTTACTGTGAGCTGTGATAGCACAGCACTCTGTCCAGGGTAACAGCTTGAGGCTCTGTCTCAAAAAAAAAAAAGGAATAGCAACCTCAAGGGAAAAGACAAAAACTTCAATAGAAATCAAAATAAAATAGTAAATATAAACAAATCATTAACTTAATTCCTCCCTTAAAGTAGGAAAATACAGCTTTACAGTAAGTATAGATAAAAGCTATTTGTGTTTTCCTGGAAAGGTAGTACTAATTACATGAGGAATCTGTAACACATTTAAGGCATTAAGGACTATGTAAACCAAGATAAATAATCCAATTCCAAATTTCTTACTATTTCAAATATCAGTCACTACACGTCAATACACTCAGCTGCTCTACCTATTCCAGTTTAATTCTCTTTAAAACATAGTATTATAATTTATTCTCACAGGAGACAGTCTTGAGATTTTAATGTGATTCACACTGTCCATCTAAAAATGTCTTCGAATCGGTTGTCTGTCTCCTCAAACACTGTGATATGTGACTTGCCTTTTATGAGGTATGCTAAATGTGTCTTCCATTTCTTTGGGCTGTTTATGTTAAATCTGTTATTACTTCTCTAAAGCCATATTCTGAAAAAATAACTAGTTCAGAATGATTGTTCTATTAACATGAAAAGAGGCTTTCATTTTAATGAATCAAAACAAAATCCTTTTGCAGATGGCAAAGTATTAAAGTTGAATTTTATTTCCTACAATTGTGTTTAAATAATATACTGGCTACATTTTACTGGAGCCTGATATTATCACCAATTACATACACTAACCTCTCAGGGACTATGAAAAACAAATATGAAATAAAATCCTTTCCTTTACAATTCTTAGGTCAAAATAAGTGAAAGTATAGACATAATATATATAGTATATAAAAGATATGCTATTCAAGGTGAATGTGGATCAATGTATAAATCCAAACCTAGCAAGTGTTAACTATTAATCTTTACTTTTGCCATCACAGTTTTACAATATTCACTCATAGTTCTTATATTTTTGTCATTGTAGAGACCAGATATAATTAAAAGTCCATCAGCAAAAGGAGAATTGGGACTTCTATATTTCCCATTCTACATTGCTTGTGTCTGTATTGTACCTCTCTCTCCGAGAATCTGTCATGTAGTACAAAAGCAGAAGCAAGCGTAAAGTTATTCATTAGCTCAGCTCTGCCCTCCCTGGATTTCCAAAGCATTTAGCCCAAAATTGATTCTTTAAAAAAAATATGTTAATTGATTACGTCCCAAAATATGTTTTGGATGGTAATAGATGTTAGAGGAAAATAAGTCAAGAAAAGGTTCTGCAGCCAAATTAATTAAAATCTGGGTGGTTTTTTAATTGTAGATTGTTAAAGACTTTAAAATGTTATAATATGTTTATTACATTATAATATAACTCAGGAGTGAATTATGGCATAAAAGTTTCCAAAACTAATTTGAAATTATTTGGAAGTTAAAATAGGGAAATCTATTTTAAAGGAAGTCATTTTTTGTTCTAAAGATCAAGTGGCCATTGGGAAACACTTAGAGTCTCCTAGCACATCAATTGTTGCTCTGTCAAAATGCAACAACAGATTTTAGTGAGGAGCAGCCTCTCTCACTACTGTTAATTACATATTCATTTTATAAGTAACTTGTTTAAACCAGTTTCAGACTTACACATGTGGATTTGAATAGTTGATCTTCCCAAACCCCTAGATTTATGGAGAATGAGTCTATAGAGAAAAGAAGTATGAAACCAAACTGGTTTTTATACAGAGTCCAGAAAAAAAAGTGCTCTCAAGAGACCTTCTTTATAATGATAAATTAAATTACTACAAACTCTAATTTTCTCTGTGAGCCAGTTTTTACAAACACATTTTTCCATCTCCTCAAATGAGTTGTTACTGTCACCTCACTATCAGACATCCCAATAGGAGGCGTTAAGTTTCCTGTTGAGATAGTTTGAAGCTAATTCAGTAACTTTAACATTTATTTGTTTTAGTTGTTCAAAAAATTCAGTGCATTTTAATAAATGCTTCTTTTTTTAAAGGAGCTATTCCTCTGTGATTTGGCTTTCATATGCTTGGAGGAAACTTTTTACCAACAATGTGGTGCCTAAAGGACAGTAGACCCTAATTACTTTATTTGTTCATTCAATTAACATTTATTAAATTTACTTTGTGCCCATTACTATGCTATAGACTGGCATGAGAGGAAGAAAATCTAGATCCTGCTCTCAACTTGCTTGAAAATATTAAAATACAGGGTGAGAAGTACAACAGTACAGGTACAATGGGAGTCAGCTATGCAAGCTTAAGACAGTTCAACAACAGCACTAACAGCAAGAAGCCACAATACTGTCTCAATAGAAATAGTCTCTTTCGGCTCGGTGCCTGTGGCTCAACGGGCTAAGGCGCCAGCCACGTACACCTGAGCTGGAGGATTCAAATCCAGCCTGGGCCCGCCAAACAACAATGACGGCTGCAACCAAAAAATGGCCGGGCGTTGTGGTGGGCGCCTGTAGTCCCAGCTACTTGGGAGGTGGAGGCAAAAGACTGGCTTGAGCCCAGGTATTGGAGGTTGCTGTGAGCTGTGACGCCACGACACTCCATCCAGGGTGACAGCTTGAGGCTGTCTCAAAAAAAAAAGTCTCTGTCAGTGTTTCTCAAACTCGAACTCTTATGCACAATCACCTCTGGTTTCTAGTCTGACATGTAAGGAACTTAGAAGTCATCACTACCATCTTCACAACAAAGAAAAGCTAAACAAACTGAAAATCAACAACTATTCTTAGATACAACAGAGAATTGAGATTACAAGATCCCAAAAGCTAGAAAGAGAGTCAAAATACCAAGAATCACACCTGCAGGAGCAGCCGCCCAAAAGCAAAGTCTTGGACTGCTGGAAAAAATTATAACGTAATTGGTGATTTGCTAAAGACTCAGTGTGAACTAGATTAAGAGTTAAGAACTCGGCTTGGTGCCTGTAGCTCAACAGGCTAAGGCACCAACCACCTACACCTGAGCTGGCGGGATCAAATCCAGCCCCAGGGCTCGCCAAACAACAATGTCGGTTGCAACCAAAAAATGGCCGGGTGTTGTGGCAGGTGCCTGTAGTCCCAGCTACTTGGGAGGCAGAGGCAAGAGACTAGCTTGAGCCCAGGAATTGGAGGTTGCTGTGAGCTGTGATGCCATAGCACTCTACCCAGGGTGACAGCTTGAGGCTCTGTCTCAAAAAAGAGTTAAGAACTCTGTAAGATATAGTTTTAGGCTGACACCATATTTTTATAATTTTTACCTACAAGAGCCCTACCTAATAGGTTCTGAGAGTAAAGTGTTGAGCATCAGGGGAAAATCCTTTTGTGTGTTTGGCAAGGGGAGGTGATAGTAACCATTCTGAAATAAACCCAGAGCATTTTGTCCTTACAAAGGACTTCCCTTATAAGAAACAATTTTACCATTGACCTTTGGAGAAGAAAAATACCCAACTCTAGACCCCTCAGCTGCCCTGTCTAACCTAAGGAGGATGAGTAGGGAAGCTGAGAAGTAATCGTAAAGGTCACAGTCCAGAGGCACAAGCTCTGGAAGCCTGAGACCTTATCACAAGACTTTAAACTGCCTGCCCTCCACACGCATATTACTGCCATATTAGTCAGGCTCTTAAAAAATAACACCTGAGCAAAGCTGAAATGGCTACAAGGTTAAGATCTTATTTAAGAAGGAATCTCTAGAAAAATCCAAAGACAAAAGGGGAAATAAAAACAAGAACACCAAAAGGAATTTTAGCCTCTGACACCTATACCTGCAGCAAACGGGAAAGAGCCTAAGAAGCCGCAGAAAGGAAACATAGCCTAATACATTAAGGCCCAGTTCCCTATTTCCCTTGGTTCCTGTTATCTGATACATCATTTTTAAATTCTAACAAAAATATTACAAACCATCGTCAAAGTCAAAACAAAACAAAACAGTTTGAAGAAATAAAGCTGGTATCAGAAACCAGACTCAGACATTCACATATAGCAGAGATTTAGTATTATCAAACTAAAATTTAAAAATAATTATGTTTAATAGCCTAAGAGTGCTAACATTAGGAAAAAGTACACAAAATGCAAGAACTGATGGAAGCAGAGAAGTGAGAACAAAAAAGCATACAGAAATGCTAAATTAAAACATACTGTTAACAGAAATGAAGTATACCTTTGTTGGGCTTATTGGTGAAAAGGACCTAACTGGGGAAGGAATCAGTGAACAAAAAGATATATCAATAACATCTTCCCAAACTAAAAAAGAAAAGAAGAATACAACCTCCAAAAGTAAACCCCAAACAGAATACTCAATAACTGTGGAAAAATTACAAAAGTTGCAATATATAGGTAGTCAAAGAAAGAGAAAAAGGAGTGGAAGAAATATTACAAGTAATAATGGCTGAAAATTTCCTGAAGTAATGAGATACTAAACCACAGATCTAGGAAGTTCAGAGAATACCTATCAGGATAAATACCAAAAAAAAATTTTTTTTTTGCTTTTAATTTCAGCTGGCTTTTACTTTTCTTAGTTTCCTTGGGGGATTTTTTTTTGGTTTTTTTGTTTGTTTGTTTGTTTCCATTGTCCTTCCTTGTTATGATGCACTGCACGGGCTGGTTGCCTCTCAAGTAACTGGGATTACAGGTGCTTGCCACAACGCCCCGCGGTGTTCTTTCCTGGTGGTAGAGACAGGGTCTTTTCTCTGGCTCACTCATGCTTATGCTGGGCTCGAACTGTGAGCACTGGAAATCCACCCGCCTCAGCCTCCCACAGTGCTGGGATTACAGACGTGAGCCCCCACGCCCAGCCATAAATACCAAAAAATTTACCTATTAAATCTTCATAATAAAACTTCCAATATTCAAATACAAAAAGAAAATCTTGAAAGAAGCCCAGGGGAGAGGAACTTACTTACACAGGAATAGTGGTAAGAAATATATCTGATTGATTTTCAGAGAACTAGAAATCAAGAAAAGAGTAAAGTGAGATATTTATGGTACTGAAAGAAAAAAATGCCAACATGGAACTCTGTATCCAGTGAAAACATCCCTCAAAAGTGAAGGAAAAATAAAGATTCTCAGATAAACAAAATTTGAGGGAAATTGTTGCCAGTAGACTACTTGCAAGAAATGTTAAGGGAAGTTCTTTAGAGAGAAGGAAAATTACACAACTCAAGTATTTGGATCTATGTAGAGAAAGGAAGAGTATTTTAGAAGGAATAGAGTTAAAATAACATTTATTCTTTTCTTTTTTCTAATTGATCAAGCAGATAATTTCAGATGTCTAAAGTAATAATAGCAAACAATATTTTGTGATTTTATCTTAATAATTAATGACAGCAATGTTATAAACTTTCTAACTTTATGTGAGCTTCCTGCTGATTTTCTGAGGATTTTTTTCACTTATCTGTGTTGTCAAATATCACAAAAAGGATGCATGATTTTTGTTTTTTTGCTAATCAGTTAGTGTTTGTGTATTTAATGTGTGGCCTAAGACAACTCTTTTTGTTATTTTGGGTTTTTTTTTTCACTTTTTATTAAGTCATATGCACATAGATCATGAATACATTTATGCATTTGTGAGGTACAATGTGGGTTTTTTTGTTTTGTTTTGTTTTTGAGACAGAGTCTCCCTTTATTGCCCCAGTAATGTGCCACAGTGTCATGAGAGCTCACTGCAACCTCAAACTCTTGGGCTTGAACAATCCTCCTGCCTGAGCCTCCCCAGTAGCTGGGACTATAGTCCCCTGCCACAGTGCCTAGCTAGTTTTTATAGACAGGGTTTTTGTCTTGCTCAAGCTGGTCTCAGAACTCCTGAGCTCAAGCAATCCACCCACTTTGACTTACCAGAGTGCTAGGATTACAAGCATGAGCCACTGCACTCAGCCACCAAGATAACTCTTATTCTTCCAATGTGTGACAGAAAACAAAGAAGGTTGGACTCCCCTGTGAGTAGTAGCAATCAGGAATACTTTATTAATAGGTACTTTCTCTAAGCATGAAATAGTATATTGTTACTAATGTTTCAATATGGACTTGGATTAGTTGTAAACATACATTGGAAACTCTAGGGAAATCACTAAAATTGTTTTAATTTAATTGTAATGCTAAGAGAGAAAAGAAAATAGATTCATGGACATATACTCAATTAAAAGCAGAGAAAGTGGGCTGGGTGCAGTGCCTCATGCCTGTAATCCTAGCACTTTGGGCAGCTAAGGTAAGTGGATTGCTTGAACTCAGGAGGTCCGAGACCAACCTGAGCAAGAATGAGACCCCGTCTCTACTAAAAACACAAAAAATTAGCCAGGTGATAGGGTGGGTGCCTATACTCCTAGCTATTCGGGAAGCTGAGGCAAAAGGATTATTCAAGCCCAAGAATTTGAGATTGCTGAGTTACGATGATGACACAGCCCTCCACCCAGGATGAAAGAGTGAGACTCTGTCATTAAAAAAAAGAGAGAGAGAGAAAGCAACAGAAAGATGAAAGTCAAAAGAAAAAACAAAGAGCAACGATAATAGGCATAAAATAGTTAAACAATTATTTTAAGTGTGAATAATCGAAATATATCAATTAAAAACAGACTGTCAGAATGAGTTAAAAAGGCCAATTAAACAGTAACTATAAAAAATCTGTTTTAAATTAAAGGAATGGAGGTTGGGATCAGTGGCTCACACCTGTAATTCTAGCGCTATGGGAGGCCCGGGAAGATGGATTGCTTGAGCTCAGGAGTTTGAGACCTACCTTACAAGAGTGAGACCAATCTCTATTAAAAATAGAAAAAAAAACAAAAACAAAAAAAAACCTGTAGTCTCAGCTACCTGGGAGGCTGATGCAAGAGGATTGCTCAAGCCCAGGAGTTTGAGGTTGCTGTGAGCTATGATGCCATGGCACTGTAACTAGGGCAACTGAGTGAGACTGTCTCAAAAAAAAAAAAAAAAGTAAAGGAATAGAGAAAGATATGCCATGCTAACATTAATCAAAAGAAAGCTGACCTACTTATATTAGTTAAAGACAAAACTGACATCAGAGCACAGAAAATCATCAGAGATGAAAGGGCAATTATGTAATGATACAAGAAGACGTAACAATCCTAATGTCTATGTGTGTAATAACAGAGAATAAAAAATGAATAAAGCAAAAACTATAGAACTTCAAGGAGAAATAGATGAGTCCACTATTAGAATTTGAGGTTTAAACCCCCTTCTAATTGATAGATCCAGGAGACAAGGCATAAGTAATGATACAAACTGAATAGCACCATTAATCGACTAAATTTGACATTTCTAAATTTTTTTTTTTAAGAGATAGAGTCTCATTTTATTGTCCATAGTAGAGTGCCATGGCATCACCCTCACAGCAACTTCCAACTCCTGGGCTTAGGGGATTCTCTTGCCTCAGCCTCCCAAGTACCTGGGACTACAGGCATCCGCCACAATGCCCGGCTATGTTTTTTTTGTTGCAGTCTAGCCAAGGCCAGGTTCGAACCCACCACCCTTGGTATATGGGGCTGGCATCCTACTCACTGAGCCACAGGCACCGCCTCACATTTATAAAATATTTCAATGACCACCAGCAGAATATGCCTTCTTCTCAAACTTAACATAGAATGTTTACCAAGATACATCCATTTAACAAATATAAAAGACTAGAAATCGCACAGTGTACTCTTACACTACAGTGGAACTAACCTAGGAATCAGTAATAGAATGATTACTTAAAAATCCTAAAATAACTGGAGATTAAACAACACACTTCTAAATAGCACATGGATCAATTAAAAAGTCTCAGGGGAAATTTAAAAATATTTTGAACTAATGAAAATGAAAATGCAACTTATTAGAATTTTAGGGGATGTAGAGACACTGTTGCTTTGAGTAAAAACATACAGAATTGAATGCATATATTAGAAAAAAGAAAGATCTGAAATCAGCAATCTAATTTCCACCTCATAAGACCAGAAAAAGATCAACTTAAGCCCAAAATGAGCAGAAAAAAAGATTAGAAAAGAAATCAAAAACATAAAATTGGCAGAAAAAATTAAAAAAACTAAAAGTTGGTTCTTCAGAAAGAACAATCAAATTGTTAAACCCTAACCAGACTAATGGGGAGAGGTAAAAAGAGAGATAAAGAAACAAAAAAGATAAGGAAGGGGGAAGGGTAGGAGGCTGAGATACGGACAAAGAAGAGATGTAAATTACTAATATCAGAAATGAAGGACCATCAGTATTCATCCCATGGATATTAAAAGGATAATAAAGAAGTATTATGAACAACACTATGCTCACAAATCTGACAACCTGATGAAAGACAGAAACTATCAAAACTCATACAAGGAGAAATAATCTGAATAGGCCTATATCTATTAAAGAAATTAAATCAATAATCAATAGCTTTTCAAAAGAGCAAGCACTAGGCCCAAATAAATTCACTGATGAATTCTATTAAGCATTTAAAGAAGAAATGATATCTATTCTTTACAATCTCTTCCCAAAAAATAGAAATCAAGAGAATACTTTGTAGCCAATTCTATGCAGCAAGCATTACCCTAATAACAAAACAAGACAAGGACAGTATTTTAAAAAACTATAAGAAAACCTCGCTCTCATCAACACAGATGCAAAAATCCTCAAATTAGCAAATTGATCAACAACACATAAAGTGAATTATACATTATGAACAAGTGGATATATTCTAGTTATGCAAGGTTATAATCATTAAAAGGCTAAAAAAAATCACGAGCATATCAATAATATAGAAAAAGCATTTGAAAAAAATCTATACCTATTCATGATAAAACTCTTGGCAAACTAGAAATAGGGGGGAATCTCTTAACTTGGTAAAAAAACATCTCAAAAATACCTACAGAGGCTCAGCGCCTCTGGCTCAATGGGCTAAGGTGCCAGCCACGTACACCTGAGCTGGTGGGTTCGAATCCAGCCCGAGTCCACCAAACAACAATGACGGCTGCAACCAAAAACGGCTGGGCATTGTGGTGGATGCCTGTAGTCCCAGCTACTTGGGAGGCAGAGGCAGGAAACTTGCTTGAGCCCAGGAAGTGGAGGTTGCTGTGAGCTGTAATGCCACAGCACTCTATCCAGGGTGACAGCTTGAGACTCTGTCTCAAAAAAAAAAAAACCTACAGAACACTTCACACTTAATGATAAGAAACTAGAGACTTACCACCTGTATTCAACATCATACTCAAAGTCCTACTTAGTATATTAAGATAAGGAAAAAAAGGGTTACAGATAAGGAAGAAATAAGATGTTCATAAATGGCATTACTTGGGAGAAAAGAATTGACAAAAAAAAAACCTTGAAACTAATAACTAATTAGGTTGCAGGATACAAGATTAATATACAATCTTTTTCCTTTGAACTAGCAATTAACCACTGCAATATGAAAATAAGAAAACAACATAATATAATTTAGCACTAAAACACTGAAATACTTAAGCATAAATCTAAAAAAGTATGTGTAAGACCTATCTGAGGAAAATCACAATGCTCTAGTGAAAGAAATTAAAGAACAAAATAAATTCCTTGCTCATGGATGCAAATACCCAATATTAAGATGCTCCTTACAACTTGATTTATATATCAAAGCAATCCTAATCAAAATTCTTGCTAATTATTTTATAGATGTTGACAAACTGATTCTAAAGTTTATGTGGAAAGGCAAAAAGACTTAAATAGGCAATAGTGTATAAAGAACAGAATAAAGATTCCTACCCAACTTCAAAACTTACTATAAGCCTAAATTAATCAAGACAGTATAGTATTAGCAAAAGAATAGAAAAAGGTTAATGAAACATAGTAGAGCCCAGATATCCAGATATAGCCCTATACAAATATAGTTAATACATCTTTGACGAAGAAGCAAAGGTAATACAATGGAGAAAGGATAGTCTTTTCAACAAATAATGCTGGAACAACTAAGGCAAGGTATGATCGATGTGGGGGTCCCACTACAGCTTTAGTGGAAGAGGAGCCTGATCAACTCCTTGAGCGTTAGATCACCAGCAGGTCTGTTGAGAGGTGTGTGAGGATTTGTTGATGTGTGTGACTGAGAGAACTCCAAGCAAAAGTTGGACCTCCCTTCATAGGGCCTGGGGGAGTTTTGGTTTGCCTCCTGTAGCTAAGTGGCAGCTCAAGTGGGAGACTGGGGCTGCCCAGGTTAAGAAATGCATCAGAACTGTGTATTGAGTTCTTGGAGACTGACTGAGATGAGTAACAATAGGTGGGGTTTTGCCATGCCCCCGATTCATGGGGTGAAAAGATGTGTGAGTGTCCCCTTCTTCCCTGCTCCAACTTTGCCCCCTGGTTATTCTGAGAGAAACTGGAAGTTCCAGGTTTTCCACTTTCTGTCTTTGGCGGCCATGTGGCCATGTGGGACTTGGGGGTAAATGAAAAGACATTAGAAAATATGTTATTGTAGTTTTGTTATTAGAATTTCCTCAGTGAGTGTTTGGTCTCAGGAATTTGAGAATTGAGCCCGCAGGCCACCGATCAGTGATAAAATGTGATTTTTTTGAACTGAAGGTCATACAGAGGGAATGGACAGTGCCAGAGCTATTGGCAGAGGGGCCATATCTTGGAAAGTATTGCAGTTGGGGCAGTCCGGTGAGTTCTGGATGGCCCTTGAATATCTAGGGAACAGAGTGTAAATCTCGTGCCGGGCAGGACTGTGTCCATATCCACAGCAGGTCTCCAAGGTAAACAGCCTGTGGAAGGGGGGAGGAGACGCAGGTCAGAGGTTTCCTGAATGAGTCCTTTGTCTAGGGGTAAATAATTGGCCCTGAGAGATATTTTGGTCAGAACTTGGTAGATGAAAAAAATACCTTTACAAACTGAATGGGCATTCTAGGAAATGAATGAATGCAACCCCTCACCTTAGGCAAGGTTATTAGGTCCTTGCTGCAGTTTTGTCTGGGGTGGGGGATTAGGGTGTGTCCATCCTGAATGTTTGAGACTGCTTTGTTCATGACCTTGCTAGGACTTAAAGGGTATGTATGGCCTGCAACATGTTTGTGCTTGAAGATGGGAGTCTGATGTCTGAGCTCACCTGAGTCTGAAAAAATGGGAGTTCCCTGTCCATCCCTGAGTGAAAAAATTCTGTATCAATGTTATATTTCATAAAATGTCTCTCATTTGTAAAATTTCTTTGTCAAAAGATAAGATTCTTGCCTTGTAAACCGTCTAATTGGGGGCAGAGCAAGATGGCTGACTGGAAGCAGCTTCCGAAAAAGGCTCCTGTCCAAAAGCAAAGATAACCTCCAGAAACTGTGCAATTAAGCTGAATACTGGGAGCCCAACTGAGAGAGAGAAGTGATTTCTGCGGGTCACCTCTGCTGAGACAGGCTGCAACCCCAAGAAAGCAAGCTTCAGGTACAAAATTCATCTGAAAGGAAGAGTGTCCGTTCCCTCCTCCAAGAAATCTCTGAGTTTCTTGCTTTTCTGTTTCCTTTCTTTTTTTTCTCCTCTTTTGCTCCTGCAGGTTTTCTACAGGAAAGCGGTGAACTATGGACCTCTTCTCTTACCCCACAGAAGAGTGTTATGGGAGTGGGGTGTGCTTCCCCTGAGCACCCTGGTGTGACTCTGAAAACTCTATTGCTAGGCAGAAAAACTGAACTAAAGTTTTCCTCACCATTCTGAACTTACTGTGCACCCTTCTCCCCTTACCTTACGAACCAGAAGCCTAACCCCCGCTGAGAGAGAGGGATGAGGTCCCTGAGCAGTGCCCCCACTCCTGCCTGCTGGAACAAGCGCCCAACCAGGAAAAGACTCGGGGGGGGAGGCCACAGCAGGCCTCCCTTCCTCCAGCTAGGGAAGCCGCAGGCGAGGGCCTGGCCCTGCGCCCCGTGCTTTCCGGGCTTCCGCAGACTCGCTATCTGCTAGAAACTGACGGCAACCTCCAGGCCTCCGCAGGTCTGTCCCAGATCAGGAACTCCCCGGCGACCACATGGGCCTCCTCCTGGCACCCACAGGGACCCACAGGCCTGCCCCTGGACAGTAAATTCCCTGGCGGCCGTTCAGCCCTGCACCCCGAGCCTGCAGGTCTTCTGCAGGTCTGCCTTCTGCCAGGAACCCTGTCTGCAACTGTCAGGCCTCTGCAGGGCAGCCCACGGCCAGGAACTTCCCCGACAACTGCCTGGCCCTGCACCCATGCTTGCCAGGCTTCCACAGGTCCGCCGTCTGCTACAGACTCTGCCAGCAACCTTCAGGCCTCTGCATGTCTGCCCCCAACAAGAAACTCCCCCGGCAACTACACAGGCCTCCGCCTAGCACCCACAGGGCCCCTGCAGGTCCGCCCCTGACCAGTAAATCCCCAGGCAACCATGCGGTCTGGCGCCTGAGCCTGCAGGGCTTCCATAGGCCTGCCTTCTTCCAGTAACTCCAAGTGTAACCACCAGGCTTCTGAAGGCCCACCCCGAGCAAGGAACTCCCCTGGCGACCACCTGGCCCTGCGCCCCATGCTTGCTGGACTTCAGCAAGCCCGCCATCTGCTACAGACTCTGCCAGCAATTGCCAGGCCTCTGCACGTCTGCCCCCGGCCAGGAACTCCACTGGTGATGGCGCGGGCCTCTGCCTGGCACCCACAGGGCCCCCACAGGTCCGCCCTGGGCCAGGGACAGTCCCAGCAACCGCATGGACCTCCACCTGGCACCTATGGGGCCTCTTCAGGCCAGCCATCTGCCAAGGACTCCGCCAGCAACCGCCAGGCCTCTGCAGGCCTGCCCCCAGCCAGGAACTCCCCCAGCAACCACCTGGCCCAGCGTCCCACACTTGCCAGGCTTCTGTATGTCTGCTTTCTGCCAGGGACTCCATCCGCGACCACCAGGCCCCCAACCAGAGTCACTCCCAGCCACTGTGTGGGCCTCCACCTGCCACCCATGGAGCCTCCGCAGGCCAGCCTTCTTCCAGAGACCCCACCGGTGACTGCCAGGCCTCTCTGCAGACCCACTTCTGGCCAAAAACTTCTCAGACAACTGCATGGCCCTGCGCCTACCACTTGAAGGGTCAGATGCAACAGTGAAAAACAACCATGTGGCGGAATCAAGGGAAAAACTTTGGCAATATGAATAATCAGAGTAGACCAACCCCTCCAAGGAACGACAAGGCAGAACAGCACAAGATCTCCTGCATAGGCAAATGGGTGAGATGTCTGAAATCGAATTCAGAATCTGGATTGCAAATAAGATCAGCAGAATGGAGGAAAAGATGGAATTAGAATTTCAAGCAGTAATCCAAAAGATGATCCAGAAGATGTCTCAAGAATTCAACGAATTCAAAGACAAAATGACCAAAGATTTTGACACATTGAGACAAGAAGTTGCAGCCCTTAAAGATCTGAGAAATTCAGTAGAATCTCTCAGTAACAGAATGGAGCAAGAGAAGAAAGGATTTCTGACATGGAAGACAAAGCTTTCAAAGTATCTCAAACTTCCAAAGAGCAAGAGAAATGGAGGGCAAAAACAGATCATTCTCTCTGAGAGCTCTTGGATAACTCGAAGAAAACCAATATTTGCCTCATAGGGATCCCTGAAAGTGATGAAGCAGATTCACAAGACACAGAATCTCTTATTCATGAGATTATGAAAGAGAATTTTCCAGACGTGCCAAGAGATTCTGAAATTCAGATAGCAGACAGCTTCAGAACTCCAGCAGGACTCAACCCAAATAAGACATACCCCAGGCACATCATAATTAAGTTCACTAAAGTAAATATGAAGGAGAAAATTTTGAAAGCAACCAGATGCAAGAAATCGATAACCTACAAGGGGAAGAATATTAGAATAACTGCAGATCTCTCTGATCAAACCTTTCAAGCT
>CAUYON010018591.1:0-36919 GCA_963573935.1 Arctocebus calabarensis
TGGCATCACAGCTCATAGCAACCTCCAATTCCTGGGCTCAAGTGAGTCTCTTGCCTCTGCCTCCCAAGTAGCTGGGACTACAGGCGCCCGCCACAACGCCCGGCCATTTTTTGGTTGCAGCCGTCATTGTTGTTTGGCGGGCCCGGGCTGGATTCGAACCTGCCAGCTTAGGTGTACGTGGCTGGCGCCTTAGCCCATTGAGCCACAGGCGCCGAGCCTGTATGGATATTTCTGATATAGCAGTTTTCTACTAAGCATTTTTAAGTCCAAAATTTTATACATGCCCTTTCTATTTTAAAAGGGTATATACTTCCATGATTAAAAAAGTCAGTTCTGAAATAATTCTTGATTGACATAATTCTGAGTTAAAAAAAAAAAAAGTATAAGCCTATAGTCCCAGCTACTTGGCAGGCTGAGGCAAGAGAATCACTTAAGCCCAAGAGTTTGAGGTTGCTGTGAACTGTGACACCACAGCACTCTACTGAGGGTGACATAGTGAGACTGTGTCCAAAAAAAAAAAAAAAAAAAAAAATATATATATATATATGTGTGTGTGTGTGTGTGTGTGTGTGTAAAAACCACGCATGATGACTTATGCCTATAGTCCCAACTACCTGGGAGGCTGATTGCTTTAGCTGAGGAATTAGAGGGCCTAGACAATATAACAACAAAATATCATTTCTAAAAATACAAAAAAAAAAAAAAAATTATTTAATAAATAAAGTGTGAAGTGTGTATGTAAATGTCTGTATGTAAAAGATTTAAAAACTACAGTTATTTACCTGGAACACTGAATCCTGAACACTGTAAGGTCTCATCAATTTGCTGTACATTCTAAAATGATATCTAGGTAATATAAAGGGGAACTATTAATAAATATTAATATAAAAGGCAACAATTAATTAGATTTGGATCAGATAAGTAGTTCCTAATGTATAGAGCAGGCTTTATTAGAAAGCTGTCTATTGGCTCAGCGCCTGTGGCTCAACGGGCTAAGGCGCCAGCCACGTACACCTGAGCTGGCGGGTTCAAGTCCAGCCCGACCCGCCAAACAACAATGATGGCTGCAACCAAAAAATGGCCGGGCGTTGTGGCGGGCACCTGTGGTCCCAGCTACTTGGGAGGCAGAGGCAGGAGACTCGGTTGAGCCCAGGAGTTGGAGGTTGCTGTGAGCTGTGATGCCACAGCACTCTATCCAGGGTGACAGCTTGATGCTCTGTCTCAAAAAAAAAAAAAAAAAATTTAAAAAAAAAATTTCAAATTGTATATAAAACCAGAACATTGTACTCCATGATTGCATTAATGTACACAGCTATGATTTAATTTTAAAAAAAAAAGGAAAAAAAGTGTCTTAATTTCTTTTTACAGTAAAAAAAATAACATAGTAGGAGAAATTTTGTACTTCACTAGAAAACTGTGCATTGTTATCTAATTCCATTTCTACAGAAGCTGTGTTACCAAATGCAAGTCATAGATAACTGATAGCAATGCAAAATATCACAATTGTTGTCTACGAGTTCTGTCCTATCTAGTAGAAGAGCCACTGACTTCCTTTCTCCCTTCTGGGAAACCAGTTTACCTCCATTTTCACATTTATTTTGATATAATTTTTTTTTAGACAGAGTCTCAAGCTGTCGCCCTGGATAGAGTGCTATGGCATCACAGCTCATAGCAACCTCGAACTCTTGGGCTTAAGCGATTCTCTTGCCTAAGCCTCCCAAGTAGCTGGGACTACAGGCACCCCACCACAATGCCTGACTATTTTGTTGTTGTTGCAGTTGTCATTGTTGTTTTAGCTGGCCTGGGCTGGGCTCAAACCCACCAGCCTCAGTGTATGTGGCCAGTGCTGCCTATTTCGATTTCTTTTTTTTTTTTTTTTTTGCGGTTTTTGGCCAGAGCCGAGTTTGAACCCACCACCTCTGGTATACGGGGCCGATGCCCTACTCCTTTGAGCAACAGGCACTGCCCTGTTTCCATATTTCTTATTTGTAAATGTATTTGTTCTTCAGATACTCTTTTCAATCAGTTGTAACATCTTCCAGTTTCCTCTTAGATCAATAGATAGAATAAAATCTTTAACATATACACATTTTGATGTCTGTATGGAGGTCACGACTTTAGCTTATTTTAATTAATTTTTTGAAGTAGCATCTTGCTGTGTTGCCCAAGCTAGAGTACAGTGGTGTCATTGTAGCTCACAGCAACCTCAAACTCCTGAGCTCACAAAATCCTCCTGCCTCAGCCTCCCAAGGAGCTAGAATTACAGGAAGGTGTGCCATTATGCACCACTAATTTTGCTATTTTTTGTAGAAAAGGGTCTTGCTCTTGCTCCTGACTTCAAGCAAGCTTCCCACCTTGACCTTCCAAAGTGCTACGATAATAGGCATGAACCACTGTGCTGGGCCCTTACCTTAGTTTAAAAGTTGTCTTTTAACAGGATAAAGAAGAAATGGGCCATATAAGAAAGTTGAGGCTGGATTTGATGGCTCACGCCTATAATCCTAGCACTCTGGGAGGCTAAGGAGGGAGGAATGCTTGAGCTCAGTTCAAAAGCAACACGAACAGGAGTGAGACCCCGTCTCTACTAGAAATAGAAAAACTAGTCGGGCATTGTGGCCCATGCCTGTTTCCATTCCTTGGGAAGCTGAGGCAAGAGGATTGCTCAAGCCTAAGAGTTTGAGGTTACTATGATGACACCACAGCACTCTACCCAGGGCAACACAGGAAGACTTTGTCTTTAAAAATAAAAAAAGAAAGTTGAAGAACCTAGGGGGAAGAGAAATAGAGGAAGGAAAAAAGATATGACTGTTTTCTAGTAAAATCTTAAGGGAATAAAATAGAAGTCAAGTCTTCTTAGAGAGTCAATTAGATTTGAATTTTTCTTTTTTCACATCTCTTGTTCTTTTGAATTTTGGCATTAGTCTGTGTTGGGGAAAGTCTTCTCCCAACCCAGAAAACCTGTCAGAAGCATTAAACCAGAAAGCGATGGACATCCCAAGAGATTGCAAAGACAGAAGGAAAGCTCACCCTTCCACACAGATGTCCTCCATGATACATTAGGTTCTCGGGATGAATGATAATTGGTCTTCAGTGAAGGGGACTTCATGGCACCACTTATTACACACAGTTCATTCCAAATTCACCAGGTAAGTGGAGTGACCACCTGTGTTAGTGAAGTGGTTTTATATAAAGGGAAAATAAACTTCTGGTATCCTTTTTGACAAGAAGTAGTTTTGCTGCAGGTTTTTGGCGCTTGCTAAAGTTGAGCTCCAACCTTCCCACACGAGTTGAGATACAGGGACACTACTTTCCCTGGGTTTTCACATGCTAAAGACTCCCAGGGCCTTGAGAAAAACATTCCTGGCTCAAAAAGCCAGCAGAAGGCTTTCAATTTTTTAAAGGACTTCATATACAGGGTGGCTATAAAGTTCATGTGCTATTTAAATAGTTGTAACTTACAGTTCGTGTTAACATAACACAAACTTTATGACCACCCTGTATTTCAAAGACAATAAGTTTTCTAAAGTAAACACCCTAAGAAAAGGGGCCAGGGAGATATAAGGTAACAGGGAGAATTACGCCTCTTACTTTAAACTTTAATTTGCCTTCCATATGTAAATCGTTACTCAGGTAACTGGAGTATCCTATCTGACTGCACAGTGGGAGGTGTGCCCCCACAATGACTTCCCCCAAACTCTGCAATGCTCAGCCCCATGGGCAAGTCCAGTTCCATCTCCTAAAGCCTCCTGCCCCACTGAGCACCCACGAAATCCTATGTGAATAAGTGTCCGAAGAGGGGAGAAGGGAGGCTCAAGCCTGTTTGGCATTTGAGGCTAAAGGATGCCCCTACAGCCACCAGATGGGGGCACTTCCTGGAAGGGTCACTCTGCGAGCTAATGTCACAGATGTCCTGAGGGACTTTCCATGGGCTGCAACAGTTTAGACTAAAGAGTTCTTTGAGAGAAGACAGGCACGTGCCTCTCAGTTCAGATCAGTCAGGGGTTCTACAGATGGCAGCTCTTTGCAGTGACTTCCCCAGGAACTGAGTCAGCCCAAGAAATCTGACTGAGGCCAGGTTCCAGCAGTGGCCACCTCACAGGCCCAGTCCCTTTCCCTCCCTATTTTACCAGCACCAAGGCCAGTTCACTGACTCCATCTCTAGCCACTGTAGTAATTTTATGGCAGGCAACTGAAAGCCTGGCCTTAACCGGCCACCCAGTCTATCTAGAACTGGACCAGATAGCTTTTTTCCAGCCCGGTCTCCTTAACCTTGATGTTGAGGCAATACATTGGATTCTTGGTGCCCATCCTTTCAAAAGGTTCTTGAGTCCCGTATATAAATTTCCCACTTGCTCCTTAAAGCTCTGATGCACACAGAGGAAACTGGAAGTGGGGGGTGGAGGATACAGTTATGTTCTGTCCCAAGAGCAGAAACAAAAGTCACAACTCCATAGCCAGGAAAGGCCAATCTAGTGATTTCTTTGGGTAATTTCTACTCTAAGTGATTTGCTGCCTCTGCTTAAAAGTCAACCACATAGTCTCCAAGTTCTGCCCTTACCAGGCATCCAGCTACACATACAACTAATTAGCTAAAAACTTGAGGAATAATATTTCTGCCTTCTCGAAGATAAAATTCAGCTTTGAAATTAAGGCTTACATCTCCTTTGCAATGAGGGGGAAAATGAGGTTAAGTTTCAGAAGCAGACTTTGGAACCTTGGGATAGCTAATCAGATAATAATTAGTCCTCTTGACATTCAAGAGCACTTATTATCATACTATCTTTTTTCTTTTCTTTGTTTTATAAAGTACAGAACTGCTTAGAATTAAATTCATTTCAAAGCACTTTCCAAGCAGAACAGAGCTATGGTTTTGAGTCCTTTTCTCTTAACATCTTTCCTCTTCATTGGATATTAGAATATTCCTAACAATTTTTTTTTTTTTCAGTTTTTGGCCAGGGCTGGCTTTGAACCTGCCACCTCCAGCATAGGGAGCTGGCGCCCTACTCCTTTGAGCCTCCGCCCTAAGTAGTCTGTATTTTTCTTTTTTTCAGTTTTTGGCCAGGGCTGGATTTGAACCCACCACCTCTGGTATATGGGGCTGGCACCTTACTCCTTTGAGCCACAGGCACCACTCATATTTTTTAAAGCATGTAGAGGAAATGTTCAAAACAAAATGGATCAACTACTGTGACTATTCAAATAATTACAGCTATCATTGCAGTATTGCCAGAGCCTATTGCTTTAGTTCATCCTGGCAACTTCTAAGTTGAGCAATCAGTCAGTTGAAACCCCCCAAGGGAAATGACCTGAAGAAAAAGTTATGTTCATATTAAGCATTTCCACTACCCATGTGATTGTTCTTTGTTCCTAAGTTTCATGGGTTCTTCTGACTCACTTCTCTATTTAACATATTTATTGCCCAGGAGATAGATCATTCCATCAGAGTCCATTTCCACTTTGAATGATGCCAAAATTGCAAAAAAGCATAGAAAAAAGCTTAACTCCTATGTGTTGGTTATAACATAAATGCAAGCAAAGGAGAAAAAAGTTTGAGCTTTTCTAGGAATCTTCCTTCATTTGGCATTATTGACTAACAGAATGTCCTAAATTTGAGAAGGAGAAAAGGATGGGTTCTGACTGACCAGGGAAGGCTGCTCCCAGTGTGTGAGCTTTGGTGGGACATGGGATTCAGGTTTGAGGGTGAGATCCTCCTGGATGTCCAGTTACCCATGAAGATAAGTCAGTTCTGGCCTTGGTCTTAAGAGATAGCTGATAAGCCAAAATGCCAATGGATTAATTTTTTATGAACACGCACAATGAAACTATTAAATGAACAGAACTGGCTGGGTACAGTGGCTCACACCTGGCACTCTGGTTGTAAGCCAAGACAGTAGGATCACATAAGGCCAAGAGTTTGAGACCAGCCCACCTCTACAAAAAATTAAAAACCAGTCAAGCACAGTGGCACACACCTGTGGTTCCAGCTACTCTGGAGGCAGAAATGGGAGGATTACTTGAGCAAAGGAGTTTGAGATTATAGTGAACTATGATTGCACCACTGCCTTCCAGCTTGGGCAACAGAGTAAGGTCCTATCTATAATAAATAACAAATAAAATTCCAGCATCTGTTAGTCCAAATACTCACCTGCTGGTTTTGTCTTTTAAATCTATTTAGAAACCAAGATATTATCAGAAGTTTATTTTTGAACACAGCACCTGTCTGTTGTCTTGCTTGCCTCTCCATGGAGCCTACACACTCCTGTTGTGTTTTTCATATTTGTATCCCTAGAGCAGTGCCTGATACATAGCAGGTACTTGAATAGTTTTAATGTGAAAGAATAGTAAGATAATGTATATGATACTGTGAATGAATAATAAGATGAAATTTCAAATTGCTAAATAAATAAAAATTAGGATTATAAATAATCATTTATAATGTCATTAAACCATGACAGATCAATGTATCCACAGTAGGGGCCCCGGAATTCTGAAAGCAAACAGGTAGGCAGCAGGTGAAGATGTGTGAAAGCAAGATCAAGGTCACGGTGCCAATTAATGTTTTTAGATAACATCTTGAGCCATATAATAAACTACAGACAATAACATTTTAAAAGATTTTAGATGATCAAAGAATGAATTGATGTAAGAGAGAGAAAAAAGGAAACCCCCAAACTAAAACTTCATTTTTTTATATGAATCTAATTTCCTTGTATTTTAAGTGTATAGTATTAAAAAAAAAAATAAAAAAAAACTTTGTATTGGTAAAAATATTGGTATAGACCAGGGAAGATTTGATCAAGTCATTCTGATGTCTTTTCACAACAATACCTTTTGATCTCCACTGTGGAGAGCATTTGTCCGCTTCTCATCCAGGCTTCCCTCCACCAGACCCCTTCCCCCACACACACACCCAAAAAGAAGAAAGTCACCCCTCCTGGAGCTATTTTTTTTTTTTGCTTTTTTTCTTTCTTTCAATCACATGAATCTCAAAAAACAACTGCACAGAAAGTTTGAGAAAACTAACCACAATTTGAGTATACCTGGTGTAATTTATTTATTTATTATTTTTTTTTTTTTTGAGACAGAGCCTCAAGCTGTTACCCTGGATAGTGCTGTGGCATCACAGCTCACAGCAACCTCCAATTCCTGGGCTCAAGCAAGTCTCTTGCCTCTGCCTCCCAAGTAGCTGGGACTACAGGCACCCGCCACAACCCAGCCATTTTTTGGTTGCAGCTGCCATTGTTGCTTGGCGGGCCCAGGCTGGATTCGAACCCGCCAGCTCAGGTGTACGTGGCTGGCGCCTCAGCCCACTGAGCCACAGGGGCCGAGCCCCTGGTGCAATTTAGACTTGGGGGAGGGAGTGGAAAGACCACACTAGTACAACATTTTTTTAAAAACTACAATTATCATGTACTAGATTAGCTGAGAATAATAGAAAACCGGGCAATAGGAATAAGAAGGTGATGTACACTAAGTGAAAAATAGCTAGGAACTGGAAATGAGGCTGGGACCCATGCACATTATCCTGCCCTCCAGGTATACATTTTATTTTATTTTTTCAGGTATATATTTTAAAGGAGAATTCAAATCATCCAGCGATGTGACAGAAAGCAGAGCTTTCTGTGACAGAAAGGATTTTCTCACTCACTCTGCCAGGTAACAAACACTGACTCTGAATAGATACTTTGTTCAAAATTGAGTACAGATAGGAGTAGGGCACCGGCCCTGTATACTGGAGGTGGCGGGTTCAAACCCAGCCCCAAGCCAAAAACTGCAACTCCTCCCCAAAAAAATTGAGTATGGAGAAAATTATCAGCATGAGACCTATCAAAAACAAACAAAAAAATAAATAAAATTGGGCAGTCACAGTGGCCCATGCCTGTAATCCTAGCCCTTGGGCCCAGGCAGATGGATCGCTTGAGCTCACAAGTTTGAAACCAGCCTCAGCAAGATCTAGACCCCATCTCTGCTAAAAATAGAAAAAACTAGCTGGGCATGGTGGCACATGCCTATAGTCCCAGCTACTTGGGAGGCTGAGACAAGAGGATGGCTCAAGCCCAAGAAATTGAGGTTGCTGTGAGCTATGATGTCATTGCACTATATACAGGGAGACAGGGTGAGACTCTGTCTCAAAACAATAAAAAAAAAAAAAACTATTCAACAAAAGAAAGAAAAAAGTATTCCACAGGTTCAGAAGTTCTACATATATCCAAATAATTTTTTGCAGGAGCCAGAAAAAAATTCTAGGAAATTGTTGAGCATGCTAAGTAGAAGTGAGGAAGACATGAGCTCTGTAACAGAAAAAGGTAAGTATGGTCTATGATGAAAGATGAAGTAGATGTGACAAAAGGACAGAAAGAAAAGGAAGAAATGAAAAGAAATGAAAAACACAGGATAAGGGAGGAAAAAAAACAAATTAAGTTTTTCAAAATAAAATTAACAACAGAAGCCAGATTTGAATAAATTTATCAGATGCAGAAGGACAACCCCCAAACCAAAATACACTCACCAAAATACACTCACAAAGATGTATATTCAAAACTCTTCATCACGATATTATCTATGATTGAAAAGAAAATATAATCAAGCTAAATATGCAGCTAGAGGATCAGTTAAATAAACTATGGAATATTTATACATATTAGGTAGGATTCCTTCAGGGTGCAAGCAACAGAAACCCACCTATACTATCTCATAAAAAGAGCCCATGCCTGTAATCCTAACACTCTGGAAGGCTGAAGCAGGAGGATTGCTTGAGTTCAGGAGTTCAAGACCAGCCTGAGCAAGAGGGAGACCCTATCTCTAATAAAAAAAAGAAAAAGAAAAATTAGCCGAGTGTTGTGGCAGGCGTCTGTAGTCCCAGCTGCTTAAGTGACTGAAGCGAGAAGATCACCTGAGGAGTCTGACACTGCTATGAGCTAGGCTGAACTCCACATGGCACTTTATTTTTTTTTATTTATTTTTCTTTTTTATTAAATCATAGCTATGTACATTAATGCAATCATAGGGTACAATGTGCTGGTTTCATATACAATCTGAAATATTTTCATCAAACTGGTTAACATAGCCTTCATAGCATTTTCTTAGTTAATGTGTTCAGACATTTATATTCTGCACTTAGTAGGTTTCACCTGTACCCTTCTAAGATACATTGTAGGTGTGGTCCCACCATTTACCCTTCCTCCACTCATCCTACCCCTTCCCCTGCCCTCTCGTGCCACTTTCCCCATATTCTTATGCTATAATTGGGTTATAGCCTTGATATGAAAGCTATAAATAAGTTTCATAGTAGGGCTGAGTACATCGGATACTTTTTCTTCCATTCTTGAGATACTTTGCTAAGAAAAATATGTTCCAGTTCCATCCATGTAAACATTAAAGAGATAAAGTCTCCATCTTTCTTTAAGGCTGCATAATGTTCTATGGTGTACATATACCACAATTTATTAATCATTTGTGGGTCGATGGGCACTGGGGCTTCTGCCATGACTTGGCAATTATGAATTGGGCTGCAATAAACATTCTGGTACAAATATCTTTGTTATAATGTGATTTTTGGTCTTTTGGATATATACTTAGTAGGGGAATTATAGGATCAAAAGGCAGGTCTATTTTTAGATCTCTAAGTATTCTCCAAACATCTTTCCAAAAGGAACATATTAGTTTGCATTCCCACCAGCAATGTAGGAATGTTCCCTTTTCTCCACATCCACGCCAACATCTCTGGTTTTGGAATTTTGTGATGTGGGCTAATCATACTGGAGTTAGATGATATCTCAAAGTAGTTTTGATTTGCATTTCTCTGATGATTAAGGATGATGAGCATTTTTTCATGTGTTTGTAGGTCGTGCGCCTATCTTCTTCAGAGAAGTTTCTCTTCAAGTCCCTTGCCCACTCTGAGATGGGATCACTTGTTCTTTTCTTGCTTACACGTTTAAGTTCTCTGTGGATTCTGGTTATTAAACCTTTGTCGGAGGCATAACCTGCAAATATCTTTTCCCATTCTGAGGGCTGTCTGCTTACTTTGCTTACTATGTTCTTGGCTGTGCAAAAGATTTTTAGTTTGATCAGGTCCCAGTAGTGTATTTTTAATGCTGCTTCAATTGCCTGGGGAGTCCTCCTCATAAAATATTCGCCCAGGCCGATTCCTTCAAGAGTTTTCCCTGCACTTTCTTCTAGTATTTTTATGGTTTCATGTCTTAAGTTTAAATCTTTAATCCAGTGAGAATCTATCTTAGTTAATGGTGAAAGGTGTGGGTCTAGTTTCAGTCTTCTACAGGTCACCAGCCAGTTCACCCAGCACCATTTGTTAAATAGGGAATCTTTTCCCCATTGAATGTTTTTAATTGGCTTGTCAAAGATCAAATAACGGTAGGTAGCTGAGTTCATCTCTTGGTTCTCTATTCTGTTCCATATATCTACCTCTCTGTTTTTGTGCCAGTACCATGCTGTTTTGATCACTATCAACTTATAGTATAGTCTGAGGTCTGGTAGTGTGATTCCTCCTGCTTTGTTTTTATTTCTGAGTAACATTTTGGCTATTCAAGGGTTTTTCTGACTCTGTATAAAATGATGTATTATATTTTTGAGATCTTTAAAGTATGACAATGGAGCTAAATGGGCTAATGGAGCTAATGGAGTAAAAGAGATTGCATTAAAATTGTATATTGCTTTGGATAGTATGGACATTTTAACAATGTTGATTCTTCTCAGCCATGAGCATGGTATGTTTTTCCATTTGTTAACATTTTCAGCTATTTATTTTTTTAGAGTTTCATAGTTTTCTTTATAGATCTCTTTCATGTCATTTGTTAAGTAAACTCCCAAATATTTCATCTTCTTTGGCACTACTGTGAATGGAATAGAATCCGGAAAATTTATAGCACTACAAGTCTTCCTCAAGAAAAGAGAGGAAGTTAACAACTTAATGGGACATCTCAAGCAACTGGAAAAGGAAGAACATTCCAATCCCAAACCCAGTAGAAGAAAAGAAATAACCAAAATTAGAGCAGAATTAAATGAAATTGAAAACAAAAGAATTCTACAACAGATCAATAAATCAAAAAGTTGGTTTTTTGAAAAGGTTAATAAAATAGATAAACCTTTGGCTAACCTAACCAGGAAAAAAAAGTAAAATCTCTAATTTCATCAATCGGAAATGGTAAAGATGAAATAACAACAGACTCCTTAGAAATTAAAAAAATCCTTAATGAATATTCTCAGAAATATGAAAATCTGAAGGAAATTGACCAAGACTTGGATGCATGCCACCTGCCAACACTCAGCCAGAATGAAGTGGAAATGTTGAACAGGACTATATCAAGTTCTGAAATAGCATCAACTATAAAAAATCTCCCTAAAAAGAAAAGCCCGGGACCAGATGGCTTCACATCAGAATTCTACCAAACCTTTAAAGAGGAACTAGTACCTATATTATTCAACCTTTTCCAAAATATAGTAAAAGAAGGAATACTACCCAACATATTCTATGAAACAAACATCACCTTGATCCCCAAACCAGTAAAAGACCCAACAAGAAAAGAAAATTATAGACCAATATCACTAATGAATATTGATGCAAAAATATTCAACAAGATCCTAACAAACAGAATACAGCAACACATCAAACAAATTATACACCATGACCAAGTGGGTTTTATCCCAGGATCTCAAGGCTGGTTCAATATATGTAAATCTATAAATGTAATTCAGCACATAAACAAATTAAAAAACAAAGACCATATGATTCTCTCATTTGATGTGGAAAAAGCTTTTGATAATATCCAGCATCCCTTCATGATCAGAACACTTAAGAAAATTGGTATAGAAGGGATATTTCTTAAACTCATAGAGGCCATCTACAGCAAACCCATGGCCAATATCATATTGAATGGAGTTAAACTGAAATCATTTCCACTCAGATCAGGAACCAGGTAAGGTTGCCCATCATCTCCATTGCTTTTTAACATTGTAGTGGAAGTTTTAGCCATCGCAATTAGGGAAGATAAGACGATCAAGGGTATCCATATAGGGTTAGGAGAGATCAAACTTTCACTCTTCGCAGATATGATTGTATACCTGGAAAACACCACGAATTCTACTACAAAACTCTTATAAGTGATCAAGGAATACAGCAGTGTCTCAGGTTACAAAATCAACACTCATAAATCTGTAGCCTTTATATACAACAATAGCCAAGCTGAAAAAACAGTCAAGGACTTATTTTTATTTTTTTTTTAAGAGACAGAATCTCACTTTGTTGCTTTCGGTAGAGTGCTGTGGCATCACAGCTCATAGCAACCTTCAGCTCTTGGGCTTAGGTGATTCTCTTGCCTCAGCCTCCCAAGTAGCTGGGACTAAAGGTGCCCGCCATAAAGCCCGGCTCACGTGGCACTTTAGCCTGAGCAACAGAGTGAGACTCTGTTTCAAAAAAAAGAAAAAAGATGTCATCCCGGACCTGTTTTTTTTCTGCCTTTCTGTTCTCATCCTCAGCACATTGGTCTGTCACTTTTAGGCTTGCCAATTTGTGGTCACTATATGGCAGGAACAGCATCAAGTATCATGATCTCATTGACAGAATTCAGAGGCAGGAGGGAGGGCAGGAAAAGCCTTAGTTTGGGAACATTTTTTCAGAGTTCTCTGCAGACTTCCCTTCCCCTTACAGTTCCTTAATCAGAATTAGCAACAAAGGGTCACTTCTTGCTGCAAGGTACCTAAAGAAATGTCTACTGTTTTCAGGCTCTACACTGAGTATTAACATGGGAGAAAGGGGCTAAAGATGGCTTTTAGTTGGCCAAAAATACACTATGGAGTGCTGTATTACTATTTAAAATTATGCACATCGGGCGGCGCCTATGGCTCAGCGAGTAGGGCGCTGACCCCATATACTGAGGGCTGCGGGTTCAAAACCCGGCCCCGGCAGAACTGCATCAAAAATTAGCTGGGCGCTGTGGCGGGCGCCTGTAGTCCCAGCTCCTTGGGAGGCTGAGGCAAGAGAATCGCTTAAGCCCAAGAGCTGGAGGTTGCTGTGACCTGTGACTCCATAGCACTCTACCAAGGGCGATAGAGTGAGACTCTGTCTCCACAAAAACAAACAACAACAAAAAAATTATGCACATCAATATTTTTTATTTAAATAATTGATAATTGATATATTTATGGGGTTCAGGGTGCTGCTTCAATATACAATGTGAAAATAGATCGAGGGGGTGTAAGTGGTTTTTGTTACATGGATGAATTGCCTAGTGGAGAAGTCTTGACTTCTAATATGCCTGTCACCTGAATAGTGTACATCGTACCCAACAGGCAAATTTGTAGCCCATACCCCCTCCCACCTGCCTCTTCTGAGTCTCAATGTCCATCAAGTCACTCTGTATGACTACACCTACCCACCACTTAGCTCCCACATGTAAGGGAGAACATAACAATATTTGGGTTTTTGCTCCTGGACTACTTCACTTAGAATAATGGATGGCCTCCAGTTCCAAGTTGTTGCAAAAGGCATTTCCTTCCGAATAGTATGGCTTAATAGTATTCCATGGTGTATATGTTATATATATATGGGCTATATATATGTTATATATTATATATGGGATATATATGTTATATATGTGTATATATATCCCATTATACATATATAATACATACATGGGATATATATGTGTATATATATATCCCATATATGTAGTATGTATATATATGCATACATATATACATGTATATATGTATATATATGTTATATATGTGTACATATAACATATATATCCCATATATAATATATAACATATATATAGCCCATATATCCCATATATGTAGTATGTATATATATGCATACATATATACATGTATATATGTATATATATGTATATATGTGTATATATAATACATATATAATACACATATATAACATATATATCCCATATATAATACATATATATAACATGTATATATAATACATTTTTTCACTCATCAGTGAATGCTTAGGTTGATTTCCCATCTTTGCAACTGTGAATTGTGCTGTGGTAAACATAGGAGGTAGGGTCTTTTTAATAAAATTATTTCTTTCCCTTTGGGTAGCCCTCCAGTAGTGGGATTACTAGATCAAATAGTAGATCTACTTTTAGTTGTCTGAGAAATCTCCATACTGTTTTCCATAGAGATTGTATTAATTTACATTCCCATCCACAGTGTATAAACATGTCCTTTTTACCACATCTGCACCAGTATTTTTTTTTTTAACTTTTTAATAATGGACAATCTAATAGGGGTAAAGTGATATCTCACTGTGGTTTTAATCTGTTTTTCCCTAATGATTAGTGATGTTAGCATTTTTAATTGTTTTTTATTCAACCATAACTTTGTACATTGATGCATTTATAGGGTTCAGGGTACTGCTTCAATATACAATGTAAACTGCTTACATTGAACTAAGTAACACATCCATCACAATTATACAATGCTGAGCATTTTTACTTATTTTTGTTGACTTTTTTTCTTTCCAAAATGTCTGTTCATGTCTTTTGTTAATGAAAGTAATGTATATTCCGCAATTTGGGGGAAGTATGGTCTATAAATGTCTGTTAAGTCCATTTGTTCTAATGTCATTTTGTTGATTTTCTGCCCCAATGATCTCTCTAGTTCTGTCAGTGGAGTGTTGAAGTCCCCCTTATTTTGTTGTTTATTTCTTTTCTTGGTCTAGTAGTAGTAATTTCATGACTCTGGGAACTCTGGGGTGTAAGGTGTATATATACTATTCAGAATAGTTATATCTTCTTTTCATTTTTACTTATTTATTTTTTGAGACAGTTTCACTATGTCACCCTCTGTAGAGTGCTATAATGTCGCAGCTCACAGCAACCTCAAACTCATGGGCTTAAGCGATTGTCTTGCCTCAACCTGTAGCTGGGACTACAGGTGCCTGCCACAATGCCTGGCTATTTTTTGTTGCAGTTGTCATTGTTGTTTAGCAGGCCTGAGCTGGATTCAAACCCGCCAGCCTCAGTGTATGTAGCCGGCGCCTTAACCACTGAGCTACAGCACTAAGCCAGGATTGTTACATCTTTTTGCTGAACTGATTCCTTTGTCTTTTTTTTAGTATTGTTGATTTAAAGTCTGTTTTATCTGATATGAAAATAGCTATTCCTGCTTGCTTGTGGTTTCCATCTACCTGGAATATTTTTTTCCACTTCTTTACCTTGAGTCTCTGAAAATCTTTGAGTGAAATGGCTTCTTGGAGATAGCAGATATTTGAGTTGTGGGTTGTTTTTTTAAATCCACTCTGCCAATCTGTATCTTTTACATGGGACATTTAGGCCATTTATGTCCCATGTTAATACTGATGAATGAGTTACTGTTCTGGTCATCATGTTGATTGTTACCAGTTGCTTTGTATTCTCCCTTATGTTTCTGTTTTATAAAAACTGAATTTTTTGGCCAGGCACAGTGGCTCAGACCTGTAATCCTAACACTCCAGAAGGCCAAGGTAGGTGGATTGCCTCAGTTTAAGACCAGCCTGATCAAGGATGAGACCCCATCTCCACTAAAAATAGAAAAACTAGCCAGGCATTGTGATGGGCACTTGTAGTCTCAACTACTAAAGAGGCTGAGGCAGGAGGATCACTTGAGCCCAAGAGTTTGAGGTTGATGTGAGCTATGATACCATGCCCCTCTACCCAGGGCGAAAGAGTAAGACTGTCTCAAAAAAAAAAACAACTAAGTTTTTACTTATTTCTACCAGTGTGTATCAACTGTTCTTTTAGATTTTCAGAGAGTTGAGTATCTCGCGTAGGGTAAGTCTAGTACTGACAAATTCACTTATATTTCTCCTTCATTTCTGAAATTAGTTTTGCAGGATTTAAAACTCTTGACTAACAGTTATTCTGTTAATTTCACTGAAGATAGGACCCCAATCCCGTCTGGCTTGTAAGGTTTCTGTTGAGAATTCTGCTGTTAGTTTGGTGGGTTTTCCTTTGTAGGTTACTTGATGGTTTTGCCACAGGGCTTGTAGGAATTCCTCTTTCCTGCTGACTTTGGCCATTCCGACAACTATGTGCTTCAGTGATGTCCTTTCTGGAATGACTCTCCCAAGGTTCCATGGAGCTTCATGTATCTAGATGTTTAAATCAAATTATTCTCTCAAATGGGTTTTCCAGGCCTTTTGCTTTTTTTCCTTCTCCCTCAGGGATAACGATGATTTTTTATTTGGGTACTTTACATAATCTCACATTTCCTGGAAACTTGTTCATTTCTCTTCTTTGTTCCTTATTTTTGACTGACTAGGTAAATTTGAAAGAATTATCTTCAAACTGCAATTCTTTTTTCCGCTTGGTCTAGTCTACTCTTAAAACTTTCCACTGTGTTTTGCATTTCCCTAAATGAAAATTTCATTTCCAGAAGTTAGCTTTTTTATAATACAGCTATCTCTTTCATATGTTTTTTATCCATTTCCTGAATTACTTTTCTGGTTTCTTTTGGTTGGCTTTCCATTTTCCCTTGGGTCTCATTGAGCTTCCTTACAATCCGCATTTGGCATTCTTTATCTGTCATTTCAGTATTTTCATTTTGGCTGGGACCCATCCCCAGAGAGGTAGTGTGCTCCTTTCAGCACTAGGGGGAGTCTTTTCACTTTGATTTTTCATACTTAATGGAGTTCTTGCACTGATTGCTTATCTGGAGCAGCTCTCACTTGGTTTTAGAATTTTCTTTGTGTTAAATGGGGCTTCCCCTTTACCCCTTTTTTTAACAGTAGCATTTTATTCATTACACCTATTATGCCATAAATTCATAAGGAACAAGTTCCAGCAGCTCAGGCTCCCATCCACTGGTTCTCACATAGTGGGCTTCCCTGGATGAAGCATGGAGGCACTTCTGTTGAACCTAGGTAGCTTTCTCTTTGGCTTCCTTCTTTTTCTGATTTCCTTCATGCGTTTCAGTAAGCTATCTCAGCTCTTAGAGTGATTACTATGCTCAATATGAACATTAATCCTCTTGTAAAGAAACTTGCCCTTAAATTCTTGGTTATAACAATGCCAACAGCATGCCAGGTGACACTGTAGACTTTTCCAGTTTTGCCATGATGACATCTGTGTGGCATGCTCTTTTGAACAGTTTCCATTCCCTTGATGTCTACAATATCACCTTTCTTGTAGATTTGCATATATGTGGCCAAAGGAACAACTCCGTATTTTCTAAAAAGCCTAGAGAACATGTATCGGGTGCCTCTCCTCTTTCCCTTGGTGTTCATCATTTTGGTGAATTCCTGAAAGACGTTGTCTCCAGCTGGAAGGCTTTTTTTTTTTGGAAAGAGTGGCTCACAGGCATGAGTCACTGTGCCCAGCCTCCCTCCTTCTTAAGGGTGACCATCACCTATGTTGGATAAGGACCTTATGACCTTGGTGTTCTTGTGGGTACTTTCAGGGGGGCCAAGTTCTGAAGGAATACTTTGAACACCATGAGTACATGAGTAGCTTAGTGTGTTGGTCTTCCCTGTTGCTATTTGTAGGTTATTTTTAGGTTGTAGTGGTGGGTACTATGTGAGTGAGCACATTCCCTGCGTATTTTTAAGAAGGAAAGATGAAAATCTTTGAAATTTTCAAAGATTTCAGCCCTGTGGGTAACAAGTGTGAATTATATTGGGGTACCCAGTTTAATCTCTAGATCAGTAGGTGGTACTTGTGGGTGAGAGTCAGCTAAAACCCGCGGGACTGAATCAGTAAGTGGGATAATAGGCTGTGTGTTGATCTCCCTACCAGCAGGTGGTGCTTGCAGGAGAGAGCCAGCTGTGGTGGAGTCTTAGGGATCTGTGCCTGGCCCCAATCAATCAGCAGGAGCACTAAGGGTCCAGGCAATGAGTGGGGCCTGAACTCCTTCTTGTGCTCCACCCTTCAGAGGCAGATGATGGGGGGTGAGATTAGGTGGGGCAGCATTGGGTGAGCCTATGTTCAGACTCCACAAAGGTGAGCACGAGTGGGATCAGGGGTGCCACTAGAGAAAGCCACAAGGGAAGGGCTGTGGTGGCCCTACCATGTCGAAAAGTTGCACATGGGGGAGGCGCAGCTGGAATTCAAAGTCCAGCAGGCAGGAGTGGGTTTTTTTGGTTTGTTTTGTTTTTTAAAGAGTCTCACTTTCTTGACCCTGGTAGAGTGTAGTGGTGTCACAGCTCACAGTAATCTTGGGCTCAAGGGATCCTCTTGCCTCAGCCTACCAAGTAGCCGGGACTACAGGTGCCTGCCACAATGCCTGGCTAGTATTTCTATTTTTGTTAGAGACCCGATCTCGCTCTTGCTCAGGCTGGTCCCAAATTCCTGAGCTCAGACAATCCAACAGCCTCAGCCTCCCAGAGTGCTAGGATTACAGGCATGAGCCACTGTGTCCAGCCAAAATTTTTTCTAATTCATCTTTTCTCTGAGTATAAAACTCTTTGTGGTTCCTGGTTTTAGGCAGTTGTCACTCTAATTCCCTGATTTGAGTCCCAAGTTTTGATCCTAGGTTGTGCGTCACCTTTTTAAGAATAAAACTATACGCCATCTAGGAATAGTAGATGCTCCCAGGTCAAAAACCCGCTACATTTGCTTGTCTCCCTAAAGGCATGCTTATTTTGTTCTGGCTTCAGAGGATGTAGCAAACTCAATAATACGTTTTTAAGGGTGTTTTTGTTGTTTCACATCCTTACAGGCTTCATATCAAAATATTTTCTAAAGTTCAGTCTGCCATATTGCTAGAAATAGAAGTCTACAAATTCTGTCTCTTCCTGGGTATCTCACAAATTCAAAACTTTAATAGTCACTTATCCCTCCACTACCATATCTAATTTTCCTTCAAAAACTTCCTCCAGGCTGGGTGCAGTGGCTCATGCCTGTAATCCTAGCATTCTGGGAGGCTGAGGCAGGTAGGTTGCCTGAACTCACAGGTTCAAGATCAGCCTGAGCAAGAAGGAGACCCCATTTCTAAAAATAGCCAGGTGTGTGGCAGGTGCCTGTTGTCCCAGCTACTGGGGAGGCTGACGCAAGAGGATCACTCCAGCCCAAGAGTGTGAGGTTGCTGTGAGCTGCTGACACCACGCACTCTACTGAGGGTGACAAAGTGAGACTCTGTCTCAAAAAAACAAAACAAAACTTCTGCCACTGACACTACCTCTTGTCCACCTAATTATGAAAAAGAAATTGAGCATAAACTCTTTTCTCACTCAGCCTTTCAGACCCTGGTATAACTTACTGATTCTGAGTTTTAAGTATCTGCAGACCTTACTTTCTCCTTCATTTGGGCTACTACTGCCTTTGGAATTCATCATTTCTCTTTTCGGCCACTGCAATAATCTCTGTTCCATGCCTACCTCCCTCAAATCCATACTTTACAAAGCTGGCAGCATAACCTACTTAAAATAAAAATCTGACCATGACATTTGAATAATTAAGTCTTCAGTGACTCCTTATCACCATCAAGATAAAGTCTCAGATATCAAACAAGGTCCTCTACAATCAGTCCCTCGCTCTAGTAAGTCATACCAAATTGTCTTGAACTCCAGATACCAAGCAGTACTCCTGCCTCAGCCTGCCCAACGTGCTAGGATTACTGGCAAGAACCACAATGCCTGGCCCAATTGTGGGCCATCTTCTGCTTGGTCTACTATTCTTCATTCAACTCCACACCTCACCCCCGTTTTCTTGCCCATTGTCAGCAACTTATCTTTCAAAAATCTTCTGTTCCGGAAAAACTGCAGGCAAATTTCTACTACTCCTTTTGTTACATTATTGCCTGCGGTGCTTCACTGTCATTGCACTTTATCACACCTGCATTGCAGTCATTTATCTGTTGGCACAATTAGACTATGAATTCCTATAAAGGGCAGATAAAATTTTCTCTCTTTACCCACAATACCTGGCACAGGACCAATTACAGGATGTATTTACTATCTTTCAGATGAAAGGAGTTTTTTGGCTGTTTTTGTTTTTTGGGAGTTGTTTTGAGACAAAAGTCTCACTATGTCACCCTCCGTAGAGTGCAGTGGCATCACAGCTCACAGCAACCTTTACCTCTTGGGCTAAAGTGATTCTCTTGCCTCAACCTCCCAGTAGCTGGCACTACAGGTACCTACCACAAAACCCAGCTATTTTCTTGTTGTCATTGTTGTTTAGCAGACCCTGGCTTGGTTCAAACCCACCAGCCCCAGTACATGTGGCTGGCACCCTAACCACTATGCTGTGAGCGACAAGCCTGTGTTTTTGTTTTTGAAACACAATCTCACTCTGTTGCCCAGACTCAAGTGCCATGGCATCAGCCTAGCTCACAGCAACTTCAAACTCCTGAGTTCAAGCGGTCCTCCTGCCTCAGCTTCCCAAGTACCTGGGATTATAGGTACTTGCCACAATGCTCAGCTAATTTTTTCTACTTTTTCATAGAGATAGGGTCTCACTCTTACTCAGGCTGGTCTCAAATTCCTAAGCTCAAGAGATCCTCCTGCCTTGGACTCCTGCAGTGCTAAGATTACAGTCTTGAGCTACCACTCTGGGCCAGGAAGGGATGTTTTTGACTTCTACAATACCTTTTGAAATTGACTCCTACTTCCACTGCCACTTTCAAAGTTCAGGCCCTTTCTTCTACCTCTATCCCCTTGCAGATCCTTCTGCATCTCAGCTTGTCAATCTGCCTAATGGCACATAAACACTTTCTAAGGCACAGTTCTCATCTACTTACCCTCACAAACTTCCTATTTCGGTTTCCCTTGCTTCATTTTCCCTGTTGCTCCAACAGCTCACAGCAACCCACTGATTTCCCAAATAGACAGCTCAGATCCATCCTAATTACCAAACCGATTTATCCATCATCATCTAACAAAATTAGCGCTAGACAGCCTTCCAGATCCAAACTAGGATCTGATACTATTGGTAATGGCTTCAGGATTCCCATTTTATTTAGTCACTGCCCTCCCAATTGTGACTTGAAGGAAAACTCCATTCCATCACTCCATTATACAGCAGTGGTGTACAAGGGGCTGGGGGAGGAACGACACTAAGGAGCAGGGGTGGAGTAGCCCATGGTCTAAAGAGAATTTTTTATTTTTGAGACAGAGCCTCAAGCTGTCACCCTGGATAGAGTGCCATAGCATCACAGCTCACAGCAACCTCCAATTCCTGGGCTCAAACGAGTCTCCTGCCTCCACCTCCCAAGTAGCTGGGACCACAGGCGCCCGCCACAACGCCCAGCCATTTTTTGGTTGCAGCCGTCATTGTTGTTTGGCGGGTCCGGGCTGGATTTGAACCCACCAGCTCAGGTGTACGTGGCTGGTACCCCAGCCCATTGAGCCACAGGCGCCGAGCCTAAAGAGAATTTTAAAATAATAGAATTGACTAAAAGCACCTGCAATTCTAAACAATGTCAGCAATAAAGCAGTCTTTCCTCTAAGGTGCAATGGTCTCACCACTACCACCACTGGTGTGCCACTGCCATTCAGGCATCATTCCCTTTTGAAACTTTTTATCTACCTCAAAGGAGAATTAATCACTTCTTCCTAAACCCTTAATGCACATCTGAATCTCCTACAAGTCCATAGGCACATGAAGGGAAGCTTGTCTTTAACTCCTACCACACAGACATTCACAGACTTACCCTTCTAGCCAGCTACCCTTGTTAGCCTCAGCCGCCCAAGAAGGTCCTGGGTGAGTGAAATGAGCTAAGTCCCAATTACACTACAGAGTTGGAGGAAAGCACCATCCTACAGCCAACTCTCGGGCCAGACCAAGTGCACACAGAATGGATCTGAATCCCAAAGGTTGGTGATCACAGGACATGATAATCTGGACATACTTCTAATTCTTACCACTAAATCTCTTTTTTGCAGTTTTTTGGCCAGGGCTGGGTTTGAACCTGCCACCTCCAGCACATGGGGCTGGCGCCCTACTCCTTTAAGCCACAGGTGCCGACCATTAGCACTAAATCTTAATACTCTATTCATACCAAACTACTTTTACATGTAAGTCCTTTTTGTATTACAGTCCTTTTGTTTGATTTACCTAAGTGCTTAGACCAGTGGTTCTCAACCTATGGGTCGCGACCCCTTTGTAACAATGAAAATACATCACGGCGTTAGGAAAGTTGAGAATCACTGGTGTAGACCCAAAAGAAAATTTAAATACTCAGCTCTGCTTTAGTGCTGTGGATGCAACAGACACTTAATTCTAATAAATAAAACTAGACTGGCTCAGCACCTGTAGCTCAGTGAGTAAGGCACCGGCCACATACACCAAAGGTGGCCCACACCTGCTAAACAACAATGACAACTGCAACCAAAAAATAGCTGGGCACTGTGGTGGGTACCTGTAGTCCCAGCTACCTGGGAGGCTGAGGCAAGAGAATCGCTTAAGCCCAAGAGTTTGAGGTTGCTGTGAGCTGTGATGGGTGGGACTCTGTCTCAAAAAAAAAAAAAACAAAACTAGGGACATTTAATACATAAAAGAGTAGCATATTTTTATTATACAACATTTATAGAAATTTCTTTTCATAGAATACATTTTCATGTTGGGGTTCTACAATGGGAAAATAACAATTTATTACTTATACATTATATTTGTGGACAGATTATTTTAGAACAAGTAAAACACATTTGAGTATTAAGTCTCAGTTTAGAATTTATAGTATTTTAATACATCTACAAGGGGCAGCTAGTCCTTACATGGAACTTCTCTACATTCAGCAGGTCTCCAAACTTTGCTTCCTAGGATTTAGAAATCCAGAATGTGAGAAAGATATCAGTATTTCCTAATTTTAGAGTTTCTCTAGGATATGTAACCATCAGTAGCTGGTATCAACTAAGCAGAGAGGGATTTTTTCAAAAATTAAAACATCTAATTTTCTGCAAAGTTATTATTCATGAATTTACAGTCTTTCCCTTTGTCCCTTATTCCCAGACCAAATATAGAGGTCTGATCATGTGTTGATAGTAATAAAGCTGAAATCTCTTAGACTGATAAATTAAAAGGCAAAAGCTCATATAGTTGCATAAAGTTTTGTTAAACTGTGAGTTTTGTCAGAAGTTGAGAGACAACTCCATTAACTCACTATAATATGAAACTCAGTCTTAAAATTTCTTGGCCATAATACCTTTCAAACCTTTTCCTCAAAAATTAACATTTGAAAATAACCACATGATTATAACAAGAGCTTTGTCCACCAATGGACTTAATTATTTCTTCCTTATTATGAGTTGAATGGCATGACAAAGCAGAGGCAAAGAGGCATACAATCAGTTCTTAAGGTATAAAGTCAAAAAGGTCAGAGTTTCCACAGCATGGCAACAGCTCTGCAGATACCCACATCATGATAGTTGAAATAACAAAGCCCAGCAAAGGTTAAAGCTGAAAGTGCCAGAAGGCCTGCCTTAGCAGTTTTCTGCGTTGTGTCCCCATGAACATAGTCAGTAACAACTTGTCCAAGGCCCCTAAAGAAAAAAAAAAATCATAGCACAAATGAAAAATCACAAATTAAGTAAATAACTATACAAAGTAAGTTGGCTGCAAAAAAATAATTAGTCAAATTCAAAATGCAATGTCTCTATTTGCCATTCCAGTAATTGTTGCTTCTTGGGGGATTCTGGGTAGCCTTTTTTATAGGTGAAACTACTTCATACTTTAAGATGCTAAAACAATACCAACTCACGGTAATAAGAATCATAAATCAAAAGGAAGGAATCAAAAATTTCCTAATGATGTAATAAAGTTATCTTTCTACTTTTTAATTCTCCAGAGTCATTTATATAAGAGATGGTAACTAATCACTACTCTATTTATAAATCTTGTTAACTAAAGCAAAAAATCTTAGTTTATTAATTCAAAAACAATTTACTAAGCAGATATTATATGCCAGAACCCTGTCATAGATGTCGGGAGTACAGTACATAGACAGCAACCCTGCCCTTATAAAACAAATACTCTAGTGAACAAGAAAGAAAAAGTAAATATCTATGTACAATGAAGAAATACTTTAGAAAGGATGACCTGAATAAGAACATTCCAAACAAAAGTGGCATCTGTGAGGACAGTAAGGAGGTCAGTGGGGCTGGAGCACATGAATGAAGCAAAGATCAGAAGCAGGAGCAGACTGCACCAGGCCTCAACAGTCATGATAAAGAGTGTGAATTATATTTGAAATATAATAGGAAACCACTGATATGTTTTACGCAGGAAATGTCCTATGTAAAGAGTGACCTAATTTAACTATTTTTATAATAGTTTCATTGACATTTAATTCACATACCATAATTCTTTTTCTTTGCTTTTTTTTTTTTTTTTTTAAAGAGACAGAGTTTCATTTTGTTGCCCTTGGTAGAGTGCTGTGGCATCACAGCTCACAGCAACCTCTAGCTCTTGGGCTTAGGCAATTCTCTAGCCTCAGCCTCCTGAGTAGCTGGGGATTACAGGTACCCACCACAATGCCCAGCTATTTTCTTTGTTGTTGTTGCAGTTTGGCTGTGGCAGGGTTTGAACCTGTCACCCTCTGTATATGGGGCCCGCACCCTACTCACTGAGCCACAGGGACCACCCCTTTTTTTTTTTTACCTCAATCTCCAGGCTCAAGCAATTTTCCTGTGTCAGCCTCATCAGTAGCTGGGACTACAGGTGCATGACACCACACCTAAGTTTTCTTTTCTTTTTTTTTTTTTTTTTAGTAGAAGGGGTCTCACTCTTACTTAGGCTGGTCTCAAACTCCTGAACTCGAGCAATCCTCCCACCTCAGCCTTCCAGAGTGCTAGCACTACAGGTGTGAGCACTGTACAACTCACTTTTAAGTGCACAATCCAGTGGGTTTTAGTATATCACACAGTTGTGCAACCATAAAACCTGTTTAATTCCAGAACATTTTCTTCACCCTCAAAAGAAACCCTCCACTCTTTAGACTATGCCAGTGGGTAGAAAATCACTCATCTTCTTTCTGTCTCTGTGGATATACCTATTCTGGACATTTCATATAAATGAAACCATACAATATGTGACTGTGTGTAAACTTTCTTTCACTTAGCAAAATGTTTTCAATGTTCATTCATATTGTAGCATGTATTAACACTTCATTCCCAGGCCAAGTGTGGCAGCTCCTGCCTGTTATCTTAGCACTCTGGGAGGCCCAGACAGGTGGACTGACTGAGCTCAGGAGTTCAAGATAAAATTGAGCAACAGTGAGACCCTGTCTCTACTAAAAATAGAAAAACAAGCTAGGTGTTTTGGTGGGCGCCTGTAGACCCAGCTACTTGGGAGGCTGAGGCAAGAGGATAACTTAAAACCAAGAGTTTGAGGTTGCTATGAGCTGTAAGCACTCTACCTAGGGCAATAAAGTGAAACTCTGCCTCAAAAGAAAAATAATATTCTGTCATATAAATATGCTACCTTTTGGTTAGCTATTCAATAGTCAACAGACATTTGGATAGTCTCCATTTTTTGGCTATTATAAATGCTGCTGCTATGATCATCCCTACATGTTTTGTGTGGTCACATATACTCGTATTTTCAATTCTCTTGGATATACATTTAAAAGTGGAATTGCTGCATCATATGATAATTCTATGTTTAATTTTGTTGGAACTGCTGACTTGTTTTCTAAAGTGGCTGCAACATTTTACCTTCCCAGCAGAAATGTATGAGGATTCCAAATTCTCCAAGTCCACAGCAATTCTTATTATTATCTATCTTTTATTCTAGCCATGCTAATGCGTGGGAAGTCATATCTCATTACTGTACTTTTAATTTGCATTTCGCTAATGACAAATCATGTTGAGCAATTTTTTTATTGGCCACTTGTGTATTTTCTTTGGGGGAATATAATTTTATTTTTCAAAAAAGGTCACTCAGACTATAGTATGGCAAATGGACAGTGTGGGCAGGAGAAGGGGTCAAACACAAAACTAGGAAACTAGTGAGAAGGCAACTAAAGTGGCCTAGGCAAGACTCTTTTGGCTTAACTTAGGCTGGTGACAGGAGAGATGGTGTAACATATAATTCAGGCTTTGAAGAAAGAACTAAAGAAAGAGGTGATGGATTACAAGTGGGGTAAAACAAAAAAAAATATCTAGAATGAATTTTAGAATTTTTAGCTTGAGCAACTATATTTAATTGAGGAGGCGGCTTTGAGGGGAAATCAAAGGGAATTTGGGAAGGGAAAAAGGCTAGTTAAAATGACTATCAAACATCCAAGTGGATATGTCAGTTAGACAACTGGATATGCAAGTCTACAACTCAGGAAAAGAGGGAAGATCTGAGCTCCTTTAGGGAAAGTGTACAGAAACAGAAATTAAGACAGAGCCTTGGAAAGTTTATCATTCAGAGGTCAAACAAGAGGAGCAAGACGGATCTAGCAGAGGAGACATGTATGGCATCTGGAAAGCCTTAGAAAAATAATTTAAGGAGAGAATGGAAGGCTCCCGAGAGTTCAAATAAGCAGAGGACAGAGAATAGACAACTAAATTTGGAAAGGTGAAGGTCTTTGATGACCTTAGTAGGAATGATTCATTTAAAATAGTTGTGATGAAGCCTAATTAACACAGGTTAAAAGAGATTGGGTGTTCAGGAACTGAAGTACAAATAGAGGTTATTCCTTGAAGATGGATCACACATTAAAGAAATACTTATATATTTGTGATCTAATATTTAGCATGCAAATGGAATCCTTTACTTTGAAAAATCTAGTAAAAAAGTTAGTTCTCTTAACAAGCCCTAGAAAACCAAGTAATTAAAACCCCCTTTTATTGCTAACTAGAAAATTATTCTGACAAATCACTTACTTCCCACATTTGTAACATGGGGTTGACTTTCCCACATTTGTAACATGAAAGGACTGGTTAAGATACTACTCAAAGTTCTGTCAGTTGTAACAATCCTTCACCCTCAAAATGACAACATATTGTCCTTGCAAAACAAAATAAAACGAACAACTCAAGGAACCCAACCTGCCTTTTACACTCCTTTTAGGAGTTCCATTAACTTAGAAAGTTTTATAAATATACCAGATAAAATAAATAAAAACTGAATATTCATTCATTCTGCAAGTATTTACTGAGTGTTATGTGGGAGGTACTATTCTAGGCACAAGATGTAACAGAAAACAAAAACAGTAAACAAACAAAAAAACCATATATCTTTTTTTCTTTAAAGGACAAAACCGAACTATATCTAGAGATGCACACTGTAGTGATAAAACTATGACAAAATACAAGGAAGTGATTACTCTAAAAGTTCTAATGGTTCCTGGGGGTGGTGGTCATATTACCATTACAATAGTTCATTAAGCCACAGATTTGATTCTGTATCTGTTCTTTCATTCTTGGGGGAGGGGGAATGAAAAGTAGTATACACAATAATAAACATAAAGATGATATAATGTATTCAAAGATAGAAAACACTACTGAGAAAAATAAAACAGAAGACAGTGATAAGGAATGTCAAGACAGACACTGCAATTTTGAGTAAGTGATTAGGGAAGGCTTTTCATTGAGAAGGCAATATTTAAGATCTCAAGAAGATGAAGGAATAAGCCAAGTATAGAACTAGAAAAAGATAGTTTCAAATATAAGGAACAGTAACAGTAAAGCCCTGAGGTCTGGGCTGTCCCTGGCATGGTCAAGGAATCTCAAGGAACTCAGTATGTATGAGGGAGAGAACAGCTGAAAATGAAGAAAGAAATAGGGAGTCAGGTCATACAGTCTGCAGACCATGCTAAGAATTCTGATCTTTAGAATGAGTAACATGAGTGTTGTGGAGGGTGAATGTCAGTGATGTTGGCAGAGGATAAGTCCTGCAGTTGAAATTGTTTAACAGAAAAGGAAGATCACTGCTCTCTCTGGCATGTGACAAGAAATCTTTATTTTACTACAATTTATATAGGCAGTACTGCACATATGCATCATAAATCAATACTTTAATAGCTCAAACCCAAGGACCCAGGCCCTAATCACCTAGCTTCAGAGTGTCTACCCCTAGCTGATAACAAAACTCCTAACCTTATCTAAAGTTGTTCTCATGCTAACTTATTGGAAGTAACATACCATTAAAACCAAAGCTCTGGGAGATCAAACGGACACAAAACAGAACTCTGGGGGACCTACAATTCTTGACCTTTAACATTTAACAGACCATTTGGAGGCAGTCATCCATCTTTAGGGAGTAGTTTGGAAATTTCCGAGATATATGCAGTCTGCCTGCAGACACTGCCTCCGTGCACAAGCCAGTCAGCGGGCCCTTTTTCCTGCGTGACCAGACCTATAACAATAGAGTGCTAGCCAGGTTTTTCCATTCCGTCTCCCAAAGACTTTTAACTTACTCTCACAGAAATAATCTGTATAAAAGTCTTACTTATAGGCTTTTCGCCTATACATGAGGAGACAAAGAAGTGATTGCAGAAGGGAAATATCTTGTTCTGACTTAATTATTTCAGTTGGATTTAGGTCTGCTATGTCAGGAACAGACACAAAGGGGATCAGTTAGAAGACTATTAGTGGAGTCAAGGATAATGATGGTTCGAGATTTGAATAGAAGACTTGAAATTCCACTACTTCAGATGGGCAGAAGTTAAGGAGGAACAGATTTGGAGGAGATCAGTAATTCAGTTTTTGTAACATGCTACGTTCAAAATGCTATTAGATATGGAAATGAAGACATCAAATAGGCAGATAGCTATATAAATCTAGGCCTATAAATATTTTATATATATTTTAAAGTTTTCTACAGATCTTAAACTCTCAATCAAATTCTCCCTCATATGCGATACATGAGACAAGCTCACAGCAAACAAATTGCGCAAACATAACACAGAAGGCATTGAGATACTTGCCAGTGACTATGAAGAGTAAGGGCTGCAGCCAGGGAGTAGTCCACTGCAGAACAAGGATTCAAATAAGCAGCTGGAAGCAGGCCCAGGAGCAAAACACTGACAACCCTCTCACTAGTCCAGTGGAGAGATGCAGCCTTGGAAGCAGCTACAAAAAGGACCAGATTCATAAGGTAGGGAAACACACACCTCCCACGTTCAACATTTGCCAAAGAGCAATCCCAGCTAACAAATAAGATTTAACTCTGAGTATAAAGAGAGTAAGAGGTAAAAAGAGGACATTAAGCCAGCATGGACAACATACCAAGATCCTATTTCAAAAAAAAAAAAAAAAAAAGTAGTAATGGAGAGCTATGCTCTCTCCCTTCTTTGAAGTCTTTTAGCACATGGAATATCAACAACTACATAATGATTAGGAGACATATTCACTTTAGTTTTGATGTCAACTTTTAAAATCATGGCCCTTCTGCCACAATATTTATAAATAGCCCCCAACAGTTACGAACATGGAAACTCCTTTTAAGCAAGTGAAAAGCAATAGAAAGCTTCAAACATTTATTTGAGAGGCTTTATTTTCTTTTGGTTACAGATCCCTTTGGAAATCTGATACAAGGATGTAGGTTCTTCCCAGAAAAAAGGCACCTGGGGACATATATAAAAATCTATGTATACAACTTTCTTCAGCTCCATGAACCACAAAGTTCAAACCACCCTGCTAAATTTAATTGAGCTAAGCACAGGAATCTAGAAACAACATCTTTTCAAAGATAATAAGTTCTAATCAGAAAAATCATACTTGCCTAATCCCATAACTCAAATGCAACTCTTTGTGGTTAAGAATGAAGAGAAATCTTTCTCTATAATTTACTGATCTCTATAGACTTTAAAATGGAAACGCAATTAACATTATTCATCAACAGATTTCCTAAGACTAATTTTAATAATATTTTTTTCTTGATTGTAGATTTGTTTATTTTTGTAAATTTTTTTTAAATTTCAGAATTGTTGGGGGTAGCTATGTTTTGTTTACATACTTTGTTTTTGTACAGAGTGAGTCAAGACTATACACTAATTGTGCCCTTCATCCAGATAGTGTACACTGTACCCAAAAGACTAACTTTAATGATATTTTAAAAGCATTTATCTAGGAAATGTCTTATGGTTTAAAGTCAACCTAAAAAAATAAGCAAGTCAACTATATATACACAGGATGCAGTCCATAAGACATGACTTTTAAATTACCCATTATTTTCAATTATCCATATCTGGCTCTTCTCCATTAGCCAAATAAAATAAGAGTGACTGAATTATATGAAGCAAACTCTTCCCACAGAGCTTTTCTCATTAAGACATGTAAATATTTCCTAAAACTTAGGCTAGCCAGGTCCTCAGTGAACATAAATGGCATCATTCAACCATGCTGATACTGTCTGCCGAAAGGTGTAAACTAGGTCTTCATATGACACAGCTGGACACAAAGACTCCTTCCCACAGATAGAAAGTTCTACTAAAGCTATGACAATTAGTCTAGGTGAAGACAGACAGAGCCCAGAAAGCAGCAGTGCTCGAGAGAACATACAGTGGTGGCTCGGTGACAGGTGTATGTGCTGTGCTCCACACCATCCTGGGGCAGGTCGGTCCTGGAGAAATGCTGAAACATAAGCAGGTCTGACCACTGAGGTTTGGAGGAACAGAGCTGAGGAAAACAGACATAGGGGATCAAAACCACCTCTCCTTTAATAGAATAACAGACTTGTTAAATGACCTTAGGGAAGCTACTAACCCTAAAGACAGGTAACACTTCATTCGCAAAATGTGAAGTCAGACTCAGTAGCCATCAAAACTCCGAAAAATCAATAAATCACTTATGTAAAAGAGATTCACTTTTCATTTTTTTGAAACAGGGTCTCACTCTGTTGCCCTCAGTAGAGTGCTATAGTTTCATAGCTCACAGCAACCTTGAACTCTTGGGCTCAAGTAATTCTCTTGCCTCAGCCTCTCCAGTAGCTGGGACCAGGTACACAATACCTGGCTACTTTTTTTCTATTTTTCAGTAGAGATGGGGTCTTGTTCTTGCTTAGGCTGGTCTTGAACTCCAGAACTCAAGAAATCCACCCACCTCAACCTCCCAGAGTGCTATGATTACAGGGGTGAGCCACCACTGGACTTCTGCATTCATTCTTAAATGCTAATTATCCCAGGAGTGTGAAGAGTCCTCACCTTAGGCCATTTCTTCACTCTTAACCACAAGGACACACAAATCTCCACCTTTGCTATCTCTTCACAACTGTAGTTTAACTGACTATGAGGCCTCTCCACTCACTTGCCACAAACGGAAATCATCCTTCAATGCACCTTCTGATCCAAACTTGTTTCCCAGTTTAATGACACCCCAGGCATTCTCTAACCTAACTCTGTAATGAATTCATGAAGGACTGTCCCCCTAAATTCAATTTTCACATCCTATTGACATATCTCTTCAACATTTCTTGAAAAAAAATCTTTTTTTCTTTGTAGTATTACTTTTCAAGTTCAAAACCTCACCTTGCCTGAATTACTACAATAGTGTCCTGTCTTGTCTCCTTGACTTGTCCCCATCTCCTAACATGGCCATCTACCACACTATCATCAAAGTGGTCAGTTAAAAATTGCAAATATGGCTAGGCACCCGTAGCTCAGTGGTTAGGGCATCGGAAACATACACCAGGGCTGCTGGGTTCAAACCCAGCCGGGGCCTGCTGAACAACGACAATAAAAACAACAAAAAAAAGCCGGGTGTTGTGGCAGGCGCCTGTAGTCCCAGCTACTTTGGAGATGAGGCAAGAGAATCACTTAAGCCTAAGAGTTTAAGGTTGCCATGAGCTGTGACGCCACAGCACTCTACTGAGGGCAACATACTGAGACTCTGTGTCAAAAAACAAATAAAGAAATAAAAATAAATAACCTGCAAATCTATGTCAAACTCTTCAATGGCTACCCTCTACAATAAGGTAAATACTCCATAAAAGGCAAGATACTGTGATTTGATACAAGTTCACCTTTCCACTAATTTTCCTCGCACCTTCATCTTCACATTATAATCATATCTAATTTGTTTTGTTTTCCCACGTATGGTGCAGTTTCTATGTCTTCATTATTGCTTTTAATCATTCAGTAGTTCTAATTGTAAGGCCTTTCTTTCCATGGCCTTCAGACTTAAATTAGGCGCACCTCCTCCAGGAACCAAGACAAAGTAATGCTTCCAAAACACAGGTAAAAATACTCTTTCTGTAGTTGCACTACAACTTAAGTACAGAACAATGGTTTCTGCTTTATGTTAAATTAGCTTGCACTTTTTTCCTTATAAGAATGAAAGCTCTTGCAGAGCAGGGACTATGTTTGATTCACGTTTGTATCCCAGCCTTACTGCCGTTCCTGCTGTAACACACATGAGCAGCTAAATGATTTTCGAAATGACCCCTCCTTCACCTTCACGCTCAAACACCAACTCCAGTGGCAATGGGCAAGACCAAGCCTGGAGACTCATTTTCTAACCCTTTTTCCCGATGCAGGGTGAGAGCTCTTTAAGGACAGTGCATGAGGAGAAAAGAGCATTCCTACATGGAATAGTCTCAGCAAGACTGCAACTTCCAGAGCGAACTCTCTTCAGATTATCCCCCCCCCGCGTCCGTCACAGCAAGGAGGATGCGCGCTCCAGCAAACGTTTTCGCCCCTGGCGGCGGCCACTGCCGTGATTTCGGCAGATGCCTGAGGATTCCCTTTCCCGCAAGAGCTCCCAGCACCCGCAGACGAGCCTCACCCTCCTTCCCTTCCCCGGCCGCCCGGACCGCTCACCTCGGCCTCCTTGGGCAGCGGAGAGGACACTCAACCTGCAAAGAGCCGCCATACCGCTCCGGAGGGCTCAAGGTCATCCAGCAACCCGGAAGTATTTTTGCAACCCCCCACCCCCCCGACAGCAAAAGAAAACAAGGGGGCGGAAAACGCTAGGGGCGCCGGGAGCCGGGGCGCCGACGCTGCGCATGCGCAGACACACGCGTGGCGAGCGCTGTAACCCTTAGCTGACCATGGCGGAGCTGGGGGAGGCGGATGAAGCGGAGCTGCAGCGCTTGGTGGCGGCAGAACAGCAGAAGGCACAGTTCACCGCACAGGTGCTGGGACCGGGACCATTGCTGGAGGGTGGAGGGAAAGGAGGGTGAAGCGCAGGTCCCGGGCCACCGCGGAGCTCTGTACCCTGGCGGCTCCCATTCACCTCCCACAAACGAGTCACAGCCCACCTGCAGCCGGTGACTGGCAGTGCTCAGGTGCCGGCTAAGCCAGCACAGCGTGGAGAGAGGTGTGGGTGACTCGGGGGCACTGGGCGTCATTACCCGGCGCCCCGTATGGGCTGACACTTGAAGACCGGGTTCTCACCTTCCCTTCCCCCGCCAGGCCACGTGCTCCGGACAGGCCCTCTCTCCACTCCAGGTGTTGGTTCCGCTGTCGCCCACTGCCTCACTGGGTTGTTCAGAAGTCATTCCCAACAATGTATTTGAAAACGATGGAGCACTAGAACATCAGATTGGGGGCGGCGGCTTTCTTTAGTACTCAGTGTAGACGTTGGTTTAGAACGGAGTTTGGAGCCCCTTAGACTTGTTCAAACCTGACGTGGCCCCTTGCCGACTGCTTGATCTTGCTCTGATTACTTAATCACGCCTCTTAAAAGATGGTAATAATAGCTATCCTATAGGACCTCCAAAAAAACTGTTTAGCACCCAGCCTCCCAAAGAGTAAGCTCTCAGTAAAATGGTTATTTTCTCCCTTGGGGGGCAGGGAACCCTGGTTAGAAATCTTTGGGTCCTTGGGCTGGGCGCTGTGGCTCACACCTGTAATCCTAGCCCTGTGAAAGGCTGGTGGATCACCCAAGCTCAGCAAAAGAAAGTAGAGACCCTGTCTCTACTAAAAATAAAAAAAATTAGCTGAGATGGTGTTCTGGGCTTGTAGCTAAGGGGGGAGGCCCATACAGGAGGATACCTTGAACCCAAGAATTTGAGATTGCTGTGAGGTATAATGCCAGGGCACTCTACCCAGGGCAACAGAGTAAGACTCGGAGACAAATCTTTGGGTCCTAAACACGCCAAGTTCATGCATGTTCTGTAACTCCATTAATGTTTGATATCCTTTATCAGATTCTCAAATGTGCCCATGATCCCCCAAAGGCTAAGAGCTACTTTCACTTGGGGGTAAGATGGGAATGCAATGAGTGCAGTTGTTTGGAGGAGTGACTTGGGTCCTATCTTCCTATTTACACTGGTCCTGGCTTCTTTGGGTTAAATTAAAGGTTATTAGTCCTACCTGAAAATTTACAAACTGTAGGGATGAGGTTCTGAGCCAATATTGGTGACAAATTAGGAAGAGAAAAAAGGACAGAGCCAAAAGTGACTCTAGTTTATTGACTGAAAGAATGATTTTTTTCAGGTGATGACCATAAGGAGTAAGAAAATGAACAAATAGCCAGGTGTTGTGGCCAGGGCCTGTAGTCCCAGCTACCTAGGAGGCTGAGGAAAGAGAATCTCTTAAGCCAAATAGTTTGAGGTTGCTGTGAGCTGTACGCCACAGCACTCTACTGAGGGCAACATAGTGAGACTGTCTCCAAAAAAAGAAAGAAAATGGATAGCTATAGGCCCATCTGCTCAAACTGAATCTGTAGTTTGTTGACTGAAAGAATGATTTTGTCAGGTGATGACTATGAGAAGTAAGAAAATGGACAGAGGCCTGCAGACCCCAATGATTTCTATTTTTCTTTCCTCTTAGGTGCATCACTTCATGGAGCTATGTTGGGATAAATGTGTAGAAAAGCCAGGGAATCGCCTAGACTCCCGCACTGAAAATTGTCTCTCTAGCTGTGTGGACCGTTTCATTGACACCACTCTTGCCATTACCAGCCGGTTTGCCCAAATTGTACAGAAAGGACAGTAGGCCATCCCCTGGGAGAATGACAAAAGAAGCAATCGTCATTACAGCGGATTGAAGGGCTAGCAGGGGGAGGTTGTCAACCCACTGTCATGTCTGCTGGTGCTAAAAAGTAACAGCTCAAATGTTCAAAAAGTGAAATTTATTTATTTGGAATTCAGAAATTCCAGGTTGTATCACATTTGTTATTCAATAAATGTGAATTCTCCAACTCTTTTTTTAATCCCATCTTAGGATTTAATATAGAGCTCTCCAGTAGGCAGGAACACTATAAATAAATACGTTCCTCAGCCAGTAGTGCAAACGGGAGATGGCAGGTTCTGAAGAGCACACTAAGCCATTGTTAAAGGAGTTGGAAGAACCACCAAGGCCTAAGGTATAGAAAAGAATTTGGGGTTGAGAAAAGTAAAGAACAGAAAACATTTTTATTGCTTATACATGACCAAGAAACGGTAAACCTGGTCAAAAAACAAAACAAAATAGGCAAGATGTATATTCCTTGGGAAAGCGATAAACCCACTAGTATGGGAGGAGGGGAAGGTCAAAACCCAAACAGAACCAACTTCCTGGAAATGCCTTGTTCCTCTGGCCTATTTTCCTGAGTCTGTACTTTTACAGCACAGAAACAATGCTTAAAAAATAAATGTTAAAGACTCCTTCCAACAAACATTTCACTTGCTCTGGGAACAAATTTTAGAGGTAGTAATTATAAATTTTTCTTCCTCCTTTAAGACCCTACCAATCCCAAAGATAAAAAATATATACCACTGACATAAATGAGTACCAAAGTATTAATATTTCAAATAAATATCCCAAAAGGGAGCACCTGCTTGTAGTCAAGGGATAGGGCACCTCTGGCCAACCATGTAAGACCAAGCACTTTATTAGAAATCTGTTCCATAAAGAGAACAAATTTAATAGTTAGAACTGTAAAATACCACTTCATGGAATGCTGTCATAGTTATGTTGTATTGCTGGTGTCTTAGTGTCATGCTACCATGAAGTAATTCTGTATTGTACCTGGGGAAAGTAAGGCCAGGGAGGTTAACTTACCTGCTCTGAACTTCCTCATAACCCACTGATGGCAGAACCAAGACCAAAAGGCTTGAGTTTTCAAGCTTTTACTCAGCCCATGAAGCCACAATCAGAAAAAGAATGAATGTGTCACTTGATCTTTTCTCCCATGGTGAAGAAATTCATTTGGGTTCTGCCAGCCTTCTTTCAGTTATGTTTTGGTTTCTTAAAATCACAGTAGAGATCTCAGAGGGAAATAATGTGGTCTCTGCTTGGTGCTTTAATCCAAATACAGAAGTGGATATGTCCCTGAGAAGCCTGTTTCATTTTAGAAATGATTCAACTTAGTTTCAGGGAAAACCTAAAGTTCATTAACAGATTTATAAATGAACAAGGAAGACAACACTTAAATGGCAGTTGTTGCCCTGAATCCTGTTCAGAGCACCATTTGACAACATAACTAATTCCTAATTCTTTCCCACTTGCTAGAGGATTATCTATAACAACTGAAGAAATAATTTTGAACACATTTAGGCAATATATAGCAATGGAACTAAAAAAAGAAAAAATCCAACGCAATATTTAGGAGCTACTAAGTGTAACTCTAGACCCTGTCCAGCAAGGACATTTGACAAAACTCTAGTCCCTTCTAATAATGGTTGTCTATGGATAATAGGAAGGGGAAAGGTTTGTTCTTAAGCCCATTTCCTCCTTAAGTTAACCTGACCACACCTGTGGGGTCAAAATACAGAAGAATCAAAGCACCAACGCTAAAGACAAGCCAATTGTGATACCTGCTATTTTAGCAAAGACAGCCACATAGTGTTCCCTTGACCTTTCTACACAGCACTGGGTCCAATCCACCTCTTGATCTCAGCCCTTGACTTCCCCAAATTCAATATTCTAATTGGTATAGCCAGGTCATTACTGGATTCAGCTTTCTGGGTCCTTTAATTTGCTGTGTATGTACTCTACACTAAATGTGATTAATTGCAAAAAAATAATCTCTTCAAGAAACCTTCATAACAAAATACCAGATTCCCTAGTAACAACAAAAGGGGATCAAGTTTAACAGGCCAAAATAGAAGATAAGAGGTTTGTCAGAACATATTGAGATGGCACAAGACAGCTCTGACCTCAGGTCCCCTGTGTT
>CAUYON010018593.1:0-16527 GCA_963573935.1 Arctocebus calabarensis
TTTTATCTGTTTCCTTGTCCTAATTTTCCTTTCACTTCCTCCTGCTCTTTAAATTGCCGTGCTTCTGGACTAGGGTTTCAATGAGTCCTTTTGGTACAGGACCAGAGGATGAGAAGATTGAAGAGCAAGAAGGGAAAAAAGAAAGGAAAGAGAGAAAGAAAGAAAAGAAAATGGAGGAAGGAGAATGGGTGGGTAGAAGCAACTATTGACTATAAGTAGAAAGGCACAGAAAGAGCAGGATGGGAGCAACATAGGTGTACAGTAGGTTACTTTGACCCAACCTTAAGAGCCCCCAACCTCTGGGGGTGCCTGGTTGGGTGATTAGGTCAGCAGCTCTTTGCCAGCCTGTTTGGACACAGCAGCCCACCTCCACCAAATAGAGAGGGAAGACAAAAATGCAATAAATCAAATCAAAACAAGCAAACCAAAAACTTTATGGGATAAGACTGGGGGAAAAAATAATTACTATGGTAGAAACACTAGCAAAATTGAAGTCTAATTGTTAAAAAAGGCAACAATGGAAAATTATATTTAAACTAGAAAAATGAAGCAATAAAAAATAGAAAAGTAAAATCTTTAAGGAAAATGTTGAAATTAAAAACAAAACAACAATAACGAAAACAAACAAACAACAACAACAAAACCCACAAAACAAAACAAAACCAAGAAACAAAGCAGTATATATATCTTGCTGATATTGTCTGGGCAAGAGGTGATCTTCAGGGGTATGATCTGTTAATCACAATGTTGACACGGCTGAACAAAATGCAGACCGGAGGCCTCTAATGATTTCTCAAACCCTGCAGGATGGAGAGCTTAAATCCTCCTCAGCCTGTTTAGAAGGCACTTTAAATTGCTATCTTGAGCTAAGCAGAAGCTTTCCCAGGAAAGTGCTCCTTGCTGGGATCACTCCTTAAGTGGCTATTCACTTATCCAGTGTGCCAAAACTGGTCTCACCCTATGCTCCTGAGGGCTAAAGCTGCAAGGCGTCTCAGTCCCCGCCTTTAGGCTGCTCAGTCACTACATTACTCACTCCCACCCCATGCTTGTTCTGCGACCCTGAGGGTGGAGCTTGCTGGGGCAGTTCCCCTAGGATGGCTCCACACAGCCCACAACCAAACACTGATAGCTCTGTCTGGCTCGGTGGCTCAGTCTGGAGCCCCAGACAAAACTCAAAGACCCTCACACCTTGTCCCAGTTCTCCCAAGGCAGTTCAAATGAGTCCCAAGTCCAAAAGAAACCCAAAGAGCTCACAGGTAAGGCTTTTCCAGTTTGCAATCTCACTGCTGCTGTAGCCACAGCTGCCAACAGGATTAGACCAAAGGAACACATGCAACCACTTTCCAGATGTCCACTGCTTGTGCCTTCCTTAGGGGGTCCAGAAGTCTCACACTGTCTCCCTGTGTCCCCAAAGGAATGTTTCTGGGCAGATCTTGCCAGCCAGAGATGCCTGAATTTTTCTGGAATATATTTTTTAATTCCAGAGTTTGGGCACCCTCAAATCACAAGCCTGAATTTGAAGACTGACTAGGGTGAAAGTCCAGAATTAAGATTCATTTTATTTGTATTACTACTAAGTCATGAAACAAGCTGTATAAAGGACTTACTCAAATCAAAAGTATGCATGTAAGTAAATGTGAGTCTTTGTTGCATCCAGCATTTCTTAGTGGGCTACAGGCCAGAGATCAACACAGTTAATGTGAGAAATATACTAGATCAGAAGAGCCAAGAATGACAAGTGCATTGTTCCCATACATCAGGCTGTGGAGAGCCACTCTAGTATCAGGAACTCATTCTATTTTCATGTAAGGAGACTTTTACTTTCCATACATCTGCAGCTTATTTCTTGCTAAATCTTTGCACATATATACCACATAATAAAAATGGTTGTAGATCTATCTTGTATTGGTTTTAGAATTTTTAACTGTTAACTTATTTGCTCTATCTCTAATAATGAACAAATATGCTCAGTTAAAGTCCAGTAATATCTGTGAGTTGATCACTTTCTTGGTATTTTTGAATGATGATTCATAAGACTTCCATGGCAAGAAAAAGAGAGGCATCCTATGTCTATTATTAGAAATTAGAAGGTTTATGGGGAGAAGAACTTAGAACCCGGATCTTAGAGAAGACATTAAGTGTTTTTTAGCTCCCATTTTCTTTTTTTTTTTTTTGAGACAGAGCCTCAAGCTGTCACCCTGGATAGAGTGCCGTGGCATCACAGCTCACAGCAAACTCCAATTCCTGGGCTCAAGCGAGTCTCTTGCCTCTGCCTCCCAGGTAGCTGGAACTACAGGCGCCCGCCACAATGCCCGGCCATTTTTTGGTTGCTGCCGTCTTTGTTGTTTGGTGGGCCCGGGCTGGATTTGAACCCGCCAGCTCAGGTGTACGTGGTTGGCGCCTTAGCCCACTGAGCCACAGGTGCCAAGCCTTTAGCTCCCATGTTAAAATAGTAACTAACTTTAAAAAATTGACAAAAGTTGCACTAAGTGGGTAGACTGACATAGAGTCCTATTAGATTGACAGTGCAAAATATCATATTATCATTATTGCTTTGATTATAAGAGATTAATCACCTCTTTTGAAATTTTAAAGATGACCACAAATAAATTGTAAATTTGTATAAATAAAACATAAAAGTATAAATCTGCAGCAAAACTAAGATTTCTGGGGAAATACTCAAAATTTATAAATAGTAAACGGATCAACAAAATTGCAAGTGGATACTTTATGGATATTCCTGCTAACCAAAAGTAGTTTCAATGGCAACTAAATCAAACCACTTAGAAAAGAAGTGAATGAAAATCAAATATTAATTACATTTTAAACTCAGGGCAACCCAACTACCATTTTTTTTTTTTTTTTTTAGAGACAGAGTCTCACTTTGTTGCCCTTGGTAGAGTATCATGGCTTCACAGCTCACAGCAACCTCCAGCCCTTGGGCTAAGCAATTCTCTTGCCTCAACCTCCCAAATAGCTGGACCACGGGTGTCTGACACAATGTCCAGCTATTTTTTGTTGCAGTTTGGCTGGGGCCAGGTTTGAACCCACCACCCTCGTATATAGGGCTGGCGCACTACTCACTGAGCCACAGGTGCTGCCCCAACTAGTATACTATTATTTGATATTGCTGCCATTTCATAAAAGGTAAAGTACCAAACAATTTAACAGACATATTTTGCAATGGCATCACTTCTTAGATTAAAAAAATCAGATATCTAAAAGAACTATTTGTACTTTCATGTTCATTGTAGCATTATTCACAACAGTCAAACTATGAAAACAACCAAAATGTCCAGATACATGTGAAAGAATAAAGAAAAAATAATATAAACCTACAATTGAATGTGATTCAATCTTGTAAAAGAAGGAAATCCTGCCAAATTTAACAACATGGATGAACTTAGAGGATATTATGCTACTTCACATTAGTTAATCACAGGACAAATACTGCATGATGCCATTTACATGAAGCATCTAAATTAGTAATAGAAGCAAAAAGTAGAATGGCTGTTGGGGCTGATGGAGTGAGGAAAATGGGAAGTTGTTGTTCAAAGAGATAAATACAATGTATTTCTAAGCTTTAAATCCAATTTTCCTTTCCCTCTGTAATTCATTTTTCTTTTATTGTTGAATAATGTTTTCTCTTTAAATTGCTATCCAACTTATAATTTTCTTTAATGTAAAGTAATAATGCTTTAGAAAGTATATTTACTTTCTAAATTTGTATATTTACAAAATTACTCCACAGTTATATAGATATGTGTAGTATATAGTAACTATAAGGGCTATTATGTTTAATATGTGAATGTATGGGTGATCAGGAAGTAATATGTTAAGAAGTATTTTATTGTGATAAATGTTTGATTTGCAATTATTAGATTCGAATGTGTGTTGTGCCAAGTTCACAACTTGAGTGGTTACTACTGGGGAAAAAGAGTTAATATTACCAATGCATTTCTTATTTACTATTAAGAAATATGAAGATATTATTAATGGTATATAAAGACAAAGAACTGATTATAAAAAAATACTTCACCTGTATTTTTACAGCTGGCTACATATTCTAGCAGTGCAATTATATAAAGTTGTTGTAGCTACTCTTTTGCCATCATTGGTAAAGTTTCAGACAGCTGCAATTAAGAATTTTGGGTTTAATAATACAAAACTGACAGCAACAATGGACTCTGTCACTATTTTAACAAAGACTTTTTGCAGAACTTGAAAGATAATGCACCCAGCAATTCTTAAATAATGTACATTCTGTAAGAATTTGAAGAGTAAGCAAAATAGCCTTAGACCAACACAATGTGGGTGTCTCAGGTCTAGAATGTGGCTTGCCATTCTGTTCATCCACTTGTCATAGATAGTGCCATTTGCCTTACAAGTTAATTACTGGTGTCCTCAAGGCTGTTTCCTAGATATAATACTATATTTATCAAAGAGAAAAGTATTTGCCTGAAAATATCTATGATCAGAGCCAGACATCAGAAGTGTGTTCTTCTTTTCTTAAAAAGCTGTAAAATCATTTCTAGATGTCTGGTAAAGTACGTGTCTGGTTTTCTGTCTGTTTAAAAAGATGAAATTGACAAGGCACCTACGATGCTGAAAATTAGTATAGGATTAGTGTTTTTTAATTTAGATATCTTAGATGACTTATTATTTCATCGGTTCAAGACAGATTAAAAAATATTTAAATGAATCTTATTTTCATATAATTCCAGTGAAGACCTAAATGCATCCTCTCCTGTGCATAAGCAAACATGCCCACACTGAAATCTCTTATTTTTAGTGAAATGTTCAGAGATTAAAGAATGAACTCTGAGTAGAGAATAAAATATAACCAGTGACTTGAATCTGTTAATATGAAGTAAGAAATATCTGGGCTTTTGCAAACTGGTAAGGATCATAGGGCCTGTGTTTGGGAATTTTTAAACCTATATTTTGTTTGCCATTGGAAAAGTAATATCAGGGCTCTAATGGAGGTTATGCATCAATAAATAACCTGTTTTTTTTATTGTTCTATTGAAGTGTGCCCTTCACCCAGAATACATATATTGCACCAGTTAGATGTGAATTTACCCACCCACCCCCTCTTGATTTCATTGAATTTTACTTCGAGATGTGCACATACAAGTGTTATTCACCTAGTGCCAAGTTGGTACTGAGTGGGATGTGGGGTTTGTTTTTGCAGTCTTGTCACAATTTACTTAAAAGAACAATCTCTTATACCACCCAGGTTGTTACAAAAGGTACTAGATCACCTCTTTTTATTTATTTATTTATTTATTTTTTATGGCTGTTTTTTAATAGTATTCAACTAGGGCAAACTGCAATGAAATGGAAGGAAAAATCTCTCTACCACATTCCTCCAGATTCTTTTATCCAAAAGCAAAACAAAGCCCACAGAGGTCAGAAGAGCCAACCCTTTTCTGATCACTGCCACTGTCCTGCTGGGAATCACCACTTCTGTCTCCTTGGTGTTTCTCATCGGTTTAAGGAAAGTTCTTCAGCTCTGTCAATCTCAGCTCCAATTCTTATGTTTCCATTCTTTCCCTAGACTTGGATTTGGAGAAGAGAGCCATTAGTATATAATAAATCAGAAGCTTGCAGGAAAACTTTGTCAGAAATATATTGATCAAATCAGGAGAAATGACTGTTTTATAATATTCTCTATATTGGAAAAGTAGATACAGTTTTACATTTTTCAAGCTTTATTTTGTTTTCTTCAATGGAGTCTTAAAGCTTCCCCCTCCCCACATTGCTTCATAGTCCTCATTCAGTTTTATTCCTAGAACTTTATGCTATTGAAACTACCTCAACTGAGTATTTTATCTTGAATTCCTCTAATTGTTATAGTGCATGTGTTATAAAATATGTTTTGGCAGAAATTTAGCAATTAGCCTCTTATGAGACTTATCCTATTATTCAGAATATTTTCTTTACTTCCTCATTAATATGTTTGCATTTTTTAAACATATAGTAACAGAATAAAATAAAGATAAACCTACTGCTTTGAGAGAACTTGATATCAACATTTAACGTAGAAAAGGTTGACAATTATATTTCAACTTTATTCGCTAATAGGGATAAGTTTATTTTTCACTTATTTGTTTATTTCCATTCACCAAATATTTATAAGGTGCCTATGTTGTGCCAGACACTGTCTTAGGTGCAGTGTACAATGAACAACAAAAAACCTCTGACCTCCTAGATCTTACACGTTAGTGAAAAAGTTAACAAACATAACTAAAAACAGCGAGAGGGAGAGAAAATGCTTTTTGGTTTATTGTTTGCTGTTTTTAAGAGGTTTTAGGAATTGTGTGCAATTTTATCTATCTCAGGGAAGTCCTCCCTGGGAAGGTGGTACCTGAGAAAAATCTTGATGAACATGAAGGAAGCAGTTATGCAGCTATCAGGGGAAAGAGATTTTCAGGCAGAAAGAACCAGCAAGTTCAAAGCCCTGAGGCAAGAGCAATCCTGGGATGTCCAGGAAAGGGCAGAGCTCAGCAGGTTATAACAGAAAGCCAGAAAGTTGAGAATATACTTTTGTCAAAAATAAATATAGTTCGTGAACCCTTGATTCAAATGACAAACATAATGTGAAAGAAACTTTTGGAAGGATGTCGGCAAAACTTTTTCAACAATAAACTGAGGTTGTACGAACCAGAACTGTGTGAGTCACACATCCTAGACTCATCACACTCCATATTTCTTTTGATTCTCTCTGGATGTCAGCGTTATCTATCATCAGTGAAGTACTATCATTCTAAAATTAGTTCTGATTTTCAAAAGTACAGAATAAGTCTCTTGACAAGGTTATGTTATTTATCAATCCCCACATTGTAGCCCATGTAGGATTAAACACTTAAATGGGGACAAGGAGTTACTTATTCATTAAAAGAAGGAGGGGAGACCTAAGTATAGTATAGATTTTTATAGTACATAAGATTTAAATGAATCTTAATATAGAATAAGTTCTGTGTATTCATTTGCAATGGGTTCAGATCTTCATATTTTCATTCTCAGTACTCACACGACTTCCACATATGACTAAACTCTTTGTAAATAGATATGTAACTATTGAACTTTTGTTCAAAGATGGCTTTCCAGCAGTATCTTAGTTTCAGGAAAGCTGAAGATAAAGTCAGCTCTGTGAGAAATTTTCTTGCATTGTGGTTATTCATTGATTAATAAAAATGTGTTTTCTATTCTTACAGATTTCCTCCTATGTCTTGCGAATTTCTCTACCATGCCGGACTACCTGCTTCTGTTGAGGACACAACAGCAAACATGATAAAATTGGTCTTCCTCCTCATGGAGAAGGACTGACAGAAGATATGCAAATAATGTGTGATTAGAATTGAAAGAGTATTCCTAAAGTGTGACCAATATTACAAGGAAGAAGTACATGTCTGAGACTAAAATAGGAGGTTCGTATTGCTACCTTATCCTTGAATCAATTCTTATCTCATTATTTTAAAGGTGATCACAATGTGAACTTATGATCCTACCCATCTTGCTATTAAAGTTGTAACTGTTCATGTATAAATAAATATAATAGTCATTGTCAGTTAGGACATTATAGTGTCCCATGTTTGGCATTTTCAAAGGAATTGAAGTATAACTATAAGAAAAACATTAGCAATCAGATAAGTTTAGGAGAATAGTGTAAGATTAAAAAGTAAAGCTATTTTAGTGCTTTGATATTAGAGCAATACAAGATTATCTTAAAGTTTACAATGTCTATACTTAGTATAAGCAAATTTATATATATATGTTTGCATATATGCATGTATGGTACATATATATTTATATATACCTTTGTGTGTGTATCCCTATATTAGTTCTATTACCCAATAACATGGCAGATTAAAAATATAGAATTCAGTTAAGAAAAATGAGAATTTATCAATAAAATTCTTAAGAGATATTATGTGATACCGCCATATATCTCTGTATAGCCTTTAACCTACTAAGATTTCTTGGCCACATTATTGGAGATTAAATACTGATGCAGACATCAATCTTTGCATCATTATAGTTGTTATCATCCAAAATACAGTGTGCCAATTACCCAACAGCAACTCTCTTCTTTCTTGCCTAGGGAAGTTCAACTTGGTTCAGGTTTCAGAGGTCAATCTACTCATGGGAGGTAGATCCATCCCTAACTCTAAGGGGCGATTATTGGCAAGCATAAACTGGTTACAATATTTCAATCATGCTAATTCCATTCCTTTTGTCAATGTATGTCTAGGGATAGATTTGTGAGTCTACCTTAGGTACAATTTGTTGGGGTGAGTCTGCTAAAGAACTTACCTCAAGCTTCCTTCCTCCTCCCTCCTTCTCCCTTTTCCCTCTTCCCCTCCCTCCCTCCTTCTTTACTTCTTTCTTTTTACTCTCTCCAAGAATGGGAAAACAAAAAACAAACAAACAAACAAACCAGAAACTTTCCTTTTTCTAGTTATGTATATGGTTCTAGGGGTGTAACCTAGAGTTGTCCCAGGGATTTCATCACTATCATTAGAGACAAGGAAAAATGCCCTAAAGGTGGAAGGACAGAAAAATAAGAAGGGCTGATTATTTAATAATTTTGTCATGCCATAGAGTTAGTCATCTATGAGAAAGAATACTTCTAAATTTATTATTATTTATGACACAAAATAAAATAAAATTTTTTGCTTAAGTTGCCATTAATTTTAAGAACCAAGAAACCAACTGTATCACTGAATATCATAGCTGATGCATTTCTTATATTTATTAAGAAATTTCTGCATGCCAGATCCACTGCTTATAGCTTTGTACAGATTATCTCGCTTAATCTCCTTAGATAAGATTATCATTCCCAAATAATACATGCAAAAACTAAAGTTTACAGAGGCAAAATGAAATGCCCAAGATCATAGACCTAGTAAGGAGCAGACTTTGAACATAAGCAAAGCTATTTTGATTTCCAAGGCAATTCTTTCCTCAGGGTCTGACCCATATACTCATTATTTGCTCAAGTTTTAGTTTAGATGGTATACTATAATTCCATTAAGAAATCCTTTGCTTTATTTTCTTAGGTGCTAAATATGTATATAAAGGATAAAAATCTATTACTGTATTTTTCAGGACAAATTTGGTTTAATGACATGTAAATTGCCACATTCATGATTCTGGATCTTTAAAGAATTTATTTAGGAAAAAGCAATATAAGACATTTAACTACTTTGTATCTTTTTAGTGTATCTACTTCCTCATGTGCATGGCCATTTTATATCATTGACTTTTATGCAAGCAGTAGCTGCTTAAATCTGAAAACAAATGTTTACATTTTTATAGATTCTTATACTGAGTTCTTTCTCTTATTATCCCAATGCACTGTCCACATAGCTTCTGGAGTAATCTTTCTGAAATACATCCTATTAATAACATTTAGTCTTTAAATTGTGTCAATATGTGCACATTTATTACAGAATGAGTTAAAGATTCCTCAATATGACTTACGGGGTTCTAGAAATACAGTCTCGGCTGACTTTCCAAAACCTTTCTCTTCTCTCTCTCACACATACACTTTCAATCTCTTTATGTACTTAAGTATATATACAGAGGGTGTCAAAAATGTATACACATTTTTTAAGAGATGTGATCTATTGTTTTTTTGAAGTTGAATTGTAAGTACCATTAGTGGCGAAGTGTACCTTCACATGCTATGCGTATCCATTTTTCCTGCAAATCACACATGTTTGGGGAACAATCAATTTTATTTCCAGCAAGAACAATACATTTTAAGAAAGAAAAAAACTGTATTAAATTTGTAATACTAAAGTCATCTTTGACTTCTGCAGTTACAGGAGGTGCTCACCATGACTGTATTCACCTTTTGTGAACATTGCTATACATTGAGAATTATAATTTTAATTCAGTATTTTCCTTTCTTAAAATGTCTATACAGTTTTGGTACCCTATGCATACATATATACACACACAGTTTCTAATTGTTTCTTGATTGTTTATACTCTCCCTATGTCTGACATATAGGGTAGATAAAATTCATGTGTGACTTAAAACAGTTTAACATAATAAATTGTACATGAAGTTTATGTCCACTTAGTATAGCAGTTAATTAGTAAATTTCTGTTGAACGAATTCACACAAAAAATAAACATAAAAGACATTCACTCAGTTTCAAACAACCTTAATCTTACACAGAGAATACCCTTGATTCACAGCCCCACCTAAGCATCAGTAGTGTTAATTGCTGCCCTGGAGGAACCAGTTAATATCTAACACTTCCTTGGAACATGAACAAGTACAGAATTGGGGCTATACAATAGGATTTTGAGGGCAAGTGTAAAAAATTATGTTTTCTTCCTTCTCCCTGTGTGACTAATAAACTTTACTTTTTCAAGGATTTAATGAAAAGATAAAAGTTACTGATAATACAGCTTAGAAGTCAGTATCTCCTGCGAGAGGATAAAAGTGAGGTTTCCCTGTATAGAAACCAACTTGTATATGAGGACAGGCTTACGTCACTCCTGGTCTGTGGGATCTCTGACTGGTGTTCAGGGTGATGCAGTCATGACATTGAACACTGGACAGGTGAATTGGAGAGCACCTGTTGATTCACAGTGATCTATTTAAACCAAAATTTCCCAGGAAGTGCCTTGTATAGGTTTAGTAAAATTGTTTATTCAAAATGTATAGATTGATGGCCTGACTTGTTTGGGGTTGTTATATGTGGTCACTCAGCCTGGTTAGGGTTTCAGTAGCCTTTCAGTACCTTGAAATTTGGCTTTCCTGACCCATATGTCTCATTCATTTAACTGTGCAGCAAAGTACATTCTATTTGACTAGTAGAGAACCCTGGAATCTTTAGTCAAGAAACTTACTAGGATTGTCTTACTCTTTTTTGCTCCTATTATTATGAACTCATGTATAAATATATGTAACTATATTTCACGTGTGTTTACATATATCTTTACATTTATATATAGATATATTTCACTTATGTGTGTATTTTATATGTATACCCGTATATAAGTATATACATATATATGTAGTCCACTAAAAGATAAACAGTATGACCTTCACTATATTACTGCATACTTAGGCTTCCCCAGCATCTCAACTTTTTCCCTCAGTCTGTGAGACCTGAGAATCCTTTGAACCTAGTACTTTCATAACCATGTCTTTATCCATTCATTCAGCAATGCTGGTTATCATGCAGGCCATCAAAAATTATATTATTCTTGTCTTCAATTATTTTTTCAGTTTACCCATTATCTGGAGTTACTAAGGAGATTAACCTGGTTTTACAACCTGTTATTTCTATATGAAAACTAAATATGTGTGAAATTACTACATTTTATTCACGGAATATAGTTCTATTTGTGAAGGCATTCAGGCAGATAGATTTTAGTTTCAGAGGATTTTTTTTTTTTTTATTCAATGCAAAATCACAGAAAAGAGAACAGGATGGATTCAATCATCACAGAGTGTGGTAACCTTCAAAATCAGTTGTGTGTGATTCATATTCACTATTGAATATCAAATGTGTCTGCATGTCTTTGAAACTAAATACTAATTTGACAAACTATCAGTTATAAGAAAATGTCAATTCTTAACAAAAGTTATTCAGTCAATCTTGGTGAAAACAAGATAATACTGAAAAGGAGAGGAGGAAATCTGGTTATGTTGAGTAAGAGTAAAATGAACATTTAAATAGAAATGAAATTTAAACAAGTTTCAAGAATCTTGAACTTTGGGAATTAAAAACTATATTATCAAATGACTATTTAATGCCTCTCCCCTGCCTCTACCAGATACATAGAATACTGGTTTTGAATCTTTATTTTACAAAACAGTATTAATGTGTAGGGAAAAAAACCTAAGATTATTGAAAAATAGCTAGGCATAATTAAATTTAAAAGATCAGAAATGTAGTGAAAGAAGATATAAGAGAGATGTAAGGGAAGATAAGTTGTTTTTAAAGATCTGGACTATTTGGGGGAAAATGGAGGATAAGATAGCTTTTATGGCAGCCATGTACATACACACACACATACACAACTTTGCTCTTTCTGTGCTTAAATTCACATATTAATCTGTAAAATGATATTATGCACAGTCGAATCTCTACTAAGGGTGACACAGATAGTGAGACTCTATCTCAAAATAAATAAAAATAAACAAATAATTTTGGTTTTCCATCAATTAGGATTTCATAACATAGCACACACCTCCAAAATTAAAAGTCAAAACATGAAAGTTTGGTAGCCCATGGAAGGGAAAGAACATGGACTTTCTATGCATTTGGAAATGAATTTCTCTATTTCCCTGTGAGAGTTAAGCCCAGTCTGAAAGTAGCACAAAGAGGAGCAGATGCTGACAGAAACACAAGCTGACAAGGACCAAAGAACTTGTCAGACTAAATGATGGTCCAGCCATGCTATGGATCACTAGATAATTATGAAAAGTGGTGTGAAACTCGCTGGTGGAGAAAAGCCCACAATAGAAAATGAAAAATGGTTATGAAACAGTATACAGTATAAACCCAACTTTTGAGAAAACAGTTGAAAAGGTATATGACAAAATGTCAATAAGGTGCCTCTAAGGTGACAGGAAAACATGCTGAGTATATGTTTTAACTAGTCAATCCCTAACTTTTAATATACAACATATATGACTTTTTCACTTTGAGGGAAGAAACGGGTCAGATGTTGGGGGAAGAGGAGTATGCAAAAATGGTTTGTGTTTTTGTTTTTTTTTGAGACAGAGCCTCAAGCTGTTGCCCTGGGTAGAGTGCTGTGGCATCACAGCTCACAGCAACCTCCAACTCCTGGGCTCAGGCGATTCTCCTGCCTCCACCTCCCAAATAGCTGGGACTAAAGGCTCCCGCCACAACGCCCGGCTATCTTTTGGTTGCCGCCGTCATTGTTGTTTGGCGGGCCCGGGCTGGATTCAAACCTGCCAGCTCAGGTGTATGTGGCTGGTGCCTTAGCCGCTTGCGCCACAAGCGCCAAGCCAGGAGGAAGCAAAAATGGCCTGCCGTTCTTGTTGCCAGGCTGGCTGTTTTCCTATCTTGTCTTCCTAAAGGTATTATTCTCCTTAATTTGATTTCCCGTCTTTTTTGCCTGTGGACAGGTCACCTGCATGACCACCTTGTCATACTCACACCACCACTTGTCACTGTCAACTTATCAGTGTTGATCTTGTGTATCAGTAACCTCAAATACCTATTCGGGGCTCAGCGCCTGTGGCTCAAGCGTCTAAAGCACCAGCCACAGATGCCTGAGCTGGAGGGTTCGAATCCAGCCTGGGCCCGCCAAATAACAATGACAGCTGCAACCAAAAAATATCCAGGCATTGTGGCAGGCACCTGTGGTCCCAGCTACTTGAGAGGCAGAGGCAGGAGAATCACTTGAGCTCAGGAGTTGGAGGTTGCTGTGAGCTGTGATGCCACTGCACTCTACCCAGGGCGACAGCTTGAGGCTCTGTTTTGGGAAAAAAAAATACCTATGCAGCTCGAAATCTCGAACCTAATACTTGAGGAAGCTCCTTAATCATTCACCTGTCTCATCTAAGTAGCAAACCTGTGGACTGAGATGGTGCCTAGTATCATTGTAGCTGTCACTCATTTGATGAGTCTGCTGAGGTGTCTGCTGGATGAATAGTAGCCCTAGATCGCCTCTGCTCCTAGAACACTGCAAAATGCAGGGAGAATGAATGGGAGGGTAAGGCTTCGTTCTCAGGGTCTCTGGGCACCCACTCCTGCTGCAGAAATCTTTAAAACGATACTGATTCTTGAATGGTTTCCCACTGTGTTCTAAGTATCAGATCTGCTAGGCATGGTCACGCCTGTAATTACAGCACTTGGGAAGCTGAGGCGGGTGTATTGCCTGGGCTTACAGGTTCGAGACCAGCCTGAACCAGAGTGAGACACCCCCCTCATCTCTAAAAATAGCCAGACACTGTGGCAGGCACCTGTAGTCCCTGCTACTTGGGAGGCAGAGGCAAGAGAATTGCTTATGTCCAAGAGTTTGAGGTTGCTGTGAGCTATGATGCTACAGCATTCTACCAATGGTGACTAAATGAAACTGTCTCAAATGAATAATCAAATCTGCAACTGGCTTTAAAAACAAAAAAAGCACACCTGCTTAGCAGCCTCCACCTACCCTCTTTTCTGCAGGGATGCTCTGCTCTTAAGGGTTTCCCTATACCTTCTCCTCTCACTTCTTCAGACCCTGCCTCCTTCCGAGCCTCTCAAACCAGACTCCCACATGGCCCCAGGGCACCCACCTGCCCATTACCCAAGGTGATGGTTTCAGGAGTAAAGCTGACTCATCATTGTGCCCCTGAGTGCACAGCTCAGAACTTACAGAAGAGATGAGCTGACCACATTATAAAAGGACAATTTATAACACAGGATGGTTCTCATTTTGCTTTTCTTAAAAGGGATGAAAATCAATTAAATCCAAGGTTGTTCTTCCAATTCTCAGGGCTAAACACAAAGCATCACAGACCCAACACCTACTAACAGCACCAGTCCCATCCTGTGAATACACCCAGAGCTGGTTTCAAATTAGTAAGATAGTGTCAACTACAAGCCTCTTGGAGCAAACACTTAAGACTTCAGGATAGACAGGCTACTAATGATGTAATATTGTTCTTTGGGCCCCTATCTACCCTACTGCCATCAAACCCACCACTATTTCTCACCTCCAAGTTCCCTTTTCCTCCTCAGCCTTCCCATGGCAGTTAGGCTGGGGCAGGTGGCTCACACCTGTAATCCTAGCACTCTGGGAGGCTCAGGTGGGTGGATCCCTTGAGCTCGGGAGTTGGAGATCAGTCTGAGCAAAAAGCAAGACCCCGTCTCTAAAAATAGCCAGTCATTGTGGCTGGCGTTTGTAGTCCCAGCTAGTCAGGAGGTTGAGACAATAGGCCCTTGAGACAAGAGTATGAGGATGCTGTGATGCCACAGCACTCTACCAAGAGCGACAAAGTGACACTCTTGTCTCAAAAAAATAAAAATAAACACTAAGGAGATACCAGAGCACAGAAATGTGACTCTTGCCCTTGTGGCAATCAGATTAGTAAGGGAGACAGACACATAGTAAACTTAGTATTTTGACTAGGGCTGTGAAAGTCTGCACTGTACCTATAGCAGGGATATTTGACCCACTTAAGATAACAAGTAAACTCTTAAGGAGCTAGTAGGATTTGCTTCAGTGAAGAGTGAAGGGAGCATTCTGAAAAACAGCAAATGAACAGGAACGCGACCTTAGGATGCCCAGAAACAGAGAATCAAGTCTGAAAGCAGGTAGAGGTGGAACTCAGCCATGTTGTAGGCAACGTGGGGGCAAGAAAAGAGGTTTTCTTTTTTTTGAGACAGGGTATCAATCCCTGTTGCCCTGGCTCTTACTAAGGCTGGCCTCAAGCAATCCTCCTGCCTCAGCCTCCCAAAGTGCTGGGATTTGCAAACCTAAGCCACTACCGTACCAGCTATTTGCTTTTTGAAGTAATGACAAGATCGTAAATGGTTATATCCACATTTCACCTTCCCATAGAGATCTGTTTTAAAGGTTAAGCGCTGGAATGACTTATGAGGAATGACAGCCTAACAATGTGTGCCTCCCATAAAAGATTTTAGACTTAAGTCTTTGTGGGTAGGAGACCTGCAGCCTCAACGTGGCTAAAGACATCATCCAATAAGCATCATGTATTTGCTCTAACACTTGTAATTCTGCATTCCTGATGTTTTTACAAAGGAAACCAAGAGTTCCCCTGAAGTTACTTCAGGTGAACATCAGCTAAGAAACTAGTTCTAAGTTTAATGTTTTCACAACTCTGATTTTTCTTTTTTCATGAATGGTGCGATGGAAGACTCCTTGGCTTAACATTCTGGGTCCAGTACAAAATGAAACCTCTTCAAAAACATTTTCTCTGCATCAACATTATGGTGCTTCTAATAAGCTAATACAACTGCAGTAACTGCTCAATACAAAACTTGCAACTTTTCTCTAGACACCAGATTTCCAAAAAAAAAAAAAAAAAAAGAGAACAAGACTAGATGTGATGGCTCACACCTGCAATCCTAGCACTCTGGGAGGCTGAGGCAGGCAGATTGCCTGAGCAAGACCATGTCTTTACTCAGCTAGAAAAAAAACTAGCTGGGTGTTGTGGCAGACACCCATAGCCCTAGCTACTTGGTGAGGAAGGATTGCTTGAGCAGTTTGAGGTCCCCGTTAGCAATGACACGTCAGAACGAAGTTTCTGTCTCAAAAAAAAAAAAGCAAGTATCTCCCATGTATACAAACTGTACCCACCCCCTGCCACAGATAATAGTCTCCACTAACTATGGGCTATTTCCTATAGCAAATACGATGATTCAGAAAATCCAGGCAAAGTAAGAAGCAATATATTTTGCAACAATTATTCTTCCAATGAGTAATTTGTAAATTCTCTCCCACCCCACATTAAACAGGTAAGTGAAGCAGCTTCCATATTTTCACTGTTACATGTAAGATTCAGAATGTCAACACC
>CAUYON010018594.1:0-22952 GCA_963573935.1 Arctocebus calabarensis
CGGCAGAGGGTTCTGGACAGAAAGAATCACGAGTTAATATGGCCAGGAAAAGGAACTTTCAAGTTAACTCTCCAGTTGCCCACAGCCCCAGATAAAGTCCATGAAGGTGTAGAAGAGAAACATTTGACTGAGGTAGGTGAACTGAGGGGGGCTGAAAAGAGGATTGGGGTGTTCTTCTAAGGTGTGTGAGATGGGAAGTGCAAAGAGGAGAATATAGTGCTTGAGAAGTATGAATCAATCTGGGTGAGAGAGGCAGATGGTCGGCGTAGAGGGAACAAGGGCAGCGATAGGGCAGTGTGGGATAAGGAAGGAGATGGCACTTTCTGTTTGACATTAGAGATCTTTGGGAAAGTTAAGACTTGGGAGTGATAATAACAGTGGTTTGGGATGTAAAACTTTGGGTCTGTTTCCTCTTGGTTCTTTATAACCTGGAACTTGCTATTTGTCTCATTTTTATGTCATTTTGAGGAAACAGCAATACATACTACATGTATTAAGTATCGCTTCAGTTGTAAAATGGAATAGTGATAAAGTGCTAGTATCCAGCTTCTTGGATTGTTGGATTGCTGTGAGCATTAAACGAGAGGGCCAGAATAAAGCACAGGGCTCGTTTCATGGTAAACACTCAAGAAACGTTAAACTGGAAAATCATGGGCTAAGCTATTTTCTGATTCCAGTCTTACCCCATTCCCCAAACAATTGTTGTTAATCGAGGTTTCTGTTATTTGTGTCTCATTTCCATCAATGACATTTGAGACTAGCCAGTGAATATGCCCCCACCCATGGTCCCAGGTGCATTCAAGAGCACCGGTATTCTGAAGTCCTTATTGTGGTTTCTGTTTACTGTACATCTGAGGGTTGGGGCATTTTCTTAGTGTAAAGAAAATGTGACTAATGTAGTAATGCTACTTTATTGTTTGGGTTTCAGGAATCCAAGTTTAAAGAAGATATCAAAAAAACAGGTAAGGGCCTGTAGTTCAGCAGCTTGGGCGCCAGCCACATACACCGGGACTGTCAGGTTTGAACCCTGCCTGGACCTGCCAAACAACAATGACAAAAAAATAGCCAGGCATTGTGGTGGGTGCCTGTAGTCCCAGCTACTTGGGAGGCTGAGGCAAGAGGATAACTTAAGCTCAAGAGTTGGAGGTTGCTGTGGACTGTGATGCCCTGGCACTCTACTGAGGGTGACGTAGTGAGAATCTGTATCCAAAAAAAAAGAAAAAATAACCCAGGTAAGGTCTCAGTAGCGCTGACTCTGGCATTCACCAGGCAGTTTTGCTTTTATTAAAGCACTTGAGGGAGTCATCCCTCTGCTGGACTAACACGATGCAGGGTTAGTTCTGTGTGGAACTGTCATGGGCCTCATCATCTACCTTCTCTGACCCTGCTGTGCAGAGAGCGGAGACACACACCCTCTTGAGCTCTTAGGTCTCAGGTCAGGGAAATGGAACAGCTCTCCAGGAGCTGGAATATGCTTTGTATTTGAGAGGAGGGCAAAGAAGTGCCTGGGAGCTGGTGAAGAACTGGCCCATCATGCCACCTGATGTACGAAACACGCAACTAGTGTCCGTAGCTAAGCATCCTATTATAAAGGGAGGACATGACCCAGGCTGCATGAGTTCAGAAGGGGAGATAAAATGGTGCTTATGCTCAAATCTGAGGGGAATTAGAAATAATGGATAAACACTGTCCTTTAAAACGGAAGATGTCTTATGATGTGTAGTTTTCTGCAACTTTTTCTTTTGAAACCACTAGAATATGAGAGCTGCGTTTACTTTGGACAGGTCTTAGAGATTGTTTTCCCATAATGCACGTGTACGATTAAACTGCATATATACGTGGCTTCCTTAGGAAGGACAATAATCTTATGTGATAGGAATTTTTCATCTCTTTAGAACAATTCCTGCTTTCCACCCTTTAGATTTGCAATTGGCCTGCCCACTTCCAGGGCTTATTGTTGTGACCCCCTAATTTTTACCTTTATCTTGGAAGATGTCTAAGCACTATCCTCTCAAGTTCAATTTCAGAGCTGGAAGTGGTTTTATATGTTTATCTTTATACTTGTGCTGTATTCCTAGATGTAAAGCTCAATCAAGTCTGTATTTCTTATGGTTTCATGACTTTTACCCCAACTCTGTCTTACCTGACTTGTCAGTGCTTATACCCCAAGTGTGTTCTCACTGAACCCCTCTCCACCAATGAACTTTTCATGTCCTGGATATTTTAGATCCATTTTCTAAACCTGTTTTTACCTGACTCTAAGGATAGTAACCAGCCAGGAAGTTGGATGGCCTTCAGCAGGTAATTAAGTTGCCTCATTTAAGAGATGGAAGAGGAGGTCCTTTGTTGGATGGCTACTCCACCCTGAATCCTGAATTCCAACATAAATCTAAGACTAGAACTCTTAAAATTAATTGGAGTTGGGTAGACATTTCAGAATTGAGCCAATGTGGGTTGAGCAGCTACGGAATAGATTGTGTATCTTGGGGAGGGACAAAGTGGAGGATGCACCACTGTGAATGCACTAGGCACGTGTGAAGCTAATGCAGAAAGTTAAAAATTGAGATGTCTCAGGAGTTCATAGTGCAGGGAAAGGCATGCAGAGGTTGTGAGCTCTGAGCCAGTGTCGAGTTCCAGCTTAAGCTTAGTTGGGCTGGGTCGAAAAGGGAAAAACCACTACTAGGAAGACCTTAGCAGATCTAGGGAGAAGAGACGACACAAGTAGAGGAATACTGGTTACTTGTGGTTGGCAAGTTCTGGTATTGCCAAATCCATATCCCAAGCTGTGACTCCTTTCTAAATTTTAGAACTTCCATGTAAACTTCCAGTTGGGGAGTCTGTTAAAGCCAATATACCTGAAGTCACCTGAGTCATCTTCCTCCCCAAGACAGTGCCCTTTCTGGAGTCCTCATATCCCTCTTTTTTAAAAAACTGTCAAAATGCGTCCTTGAATGGTCATGTCCTATTTCCAGAGAAGGAAGGAGAGAAAGCTGAACCATTGTTCACCAAGGCTAAGTCCTTTACATCATGAACCTTTAATTTATTTATTTATTTTCACAGTTTTGGCCGGGGCTGGGCTTGACTTTTGGCTGATATATGGGGCCAGCGCCCTACTCCTTGAGCCACAGACACCATCCCTCATTTCTCTTAAAGCACAGAATCAGCCTGCCCTTCACATACTAGAAATTTCAGGCATCTCTCCTCTGTAAGCTTTCACGTCTGCCGGTCAGAGAGACCTGTTAATGTTCTTCTAAATTCTTCTCCACTCATCCTTCTCTCACCATGTACCTTCCCCTTTTTACCTTTCAAATCCAGCATAGCAGGAGCCACCTACTTGCTTGCTCTGTATCTGCTACCCTTCGGAAATTGGGCCAGTCCTTTGCACTACAGGGTATATAAATGTCCCAGCACCCTTTTCACGGGAAGCGTCCGTGACTCACCCTTACTCACCCTTATCACCTTTATCTTATACTGTAAGATAAAGTCCAGACCACATTCCGGGCCTAGTCTATTTTTCTGTCCTTGCTTCCTCCATGCCTGCACAAAAATGCTCCTTTTATGCTCCATCAATCAAATCACCATTTTCTAAGTAGTCTATTGCAGTCGCATGGCTCTGCCTCTGCCTCTGCTGCTCACAGTACTCTCTGTCCCACTTCTCTGCCCAATTCTGTTTGCCCTTCAAGAGCTGCTCAACTTTCTCCTCTTATTGAAGCCTTTCCATGGCAGCCTGCCCCCCTATCTCTTTCTGGGATCCTGACTTGATTGTTGGTGCTCTTTATTTGTTAGTTACCAAGCCTCTCTTATGATGAAGCTTTGAACAGGCATAGGGTTATAAAACTCTATTGCTGGAAAAACTCCTACTGTTCAGTTCACTTAGGTGAATACCCTCATTTTATAATTAAGATACTTGCTCAAGGTCACATGCCTAAGAGTAAGAGTCATTGTTTGAACATATATATAGCCTCCTCCCTAGCCAAGTGGTTATTTTGAATTGCCATGCCTGTCTCATTTAATGCTACTATATGCTGTTATTTTTTTTGGTTGCAGCCGTCATTGTTGTTTGGCGGGCCCTGGGGCTGGATTCGAACCCGCCAGCTCAGGTGTACGTGGCTGGCGCCTTAGCCCGTTGAGCCACAGGCGCCGAGCCTATATGCTGTTATTTTATTCCTAAGCTATTTTTTATTCAGCATGAGCTTATGTGCATGGTGTCATATGCAGCACACAACAACATGATCTAAGTGTTATAACGAATGACTGCACAATGTAAGTTAATTTCTCCTTCACATCACAGTTCAGTGTAGTCAGCAGCTGGGCTGGTAGGGGCAGTATGGACTGCGTCATGCACTCATTCAAGGACCCAGGTACCTTCCATCTTTAGACCCCATTGCCTTTAGCGTGTGACCTCTAAGGTGACCGTAAGGGAGAATAGGAATTCCTATAAAGGTGATTTATATTGGCCACACCTAGAAGTGGAACTCACCACTTTCACCACAGCCACTCCACTCATTGAACACTACTGTAGCAATGGAACTGCAGGAATTTTGAGTAATGTTGCCCAAGAAGAAAACAAAATAGATGTGGTGAGCACAGGTATTTTACTCTGCCACAGGAGATATTTATACATGTTTTTCCCCTTTCTCCCTCTTCTTCACCTCCATGAGAAAATCTGGAAGTTTTTGCATTCACAATGAACATGCAGTGTCTTGAACATGACAAGGACCCCAAATGAATGGTTCACAGAGTGTCTAAAGATCGTATCATACACACCAAGCTTCACTGGATAAGAATAGAGTGAGAGTGACCTTGCATGTATATGTAACTCCTTTAAGGTCAGCAGTGGAGAGGGACAGGCCAGCGGGGGTGACTGCTACTCAGTGAGCTTGCTGTACACAACTGCTCTCTCAGCCTTTTCTACCTTCCATATGTATTTCTTAGTCACCCACTGCAAGGGCTCTTTTTTCTCTTCAGTGATGAAAACTTACTCCTTTCTGGAATGTGATGTGGTAGAAGATGCCCATGCTTGAGCATGGTTAGATATTCCTGCTTTCCTCCAGTGACCCAAGCAACAAATCTCCATCTTATTCCCAAACATTTCCTGAGCCACAATTATTTATTATGTACCATCTGCCAGCAATACAAGGGTAAATAAACATGTGCCTTGCTTCTAAGAAGCTTAGTTCAGTAATTATACTATAATATGATGCTGTGCTAGAAATACATGTCAAGTGCAAGGAAAGATACAGCTGGTTCCTCAGAGAGACTGGCAGAAAGAGTATAATAAAATTGAACTTCAATTGTATATAATTTTCATATGAAATTCATATATACAAGTAGTCTTAGAATGCATATCATTTCATAAGTGGCTATTTCTTTACTTAGGTATGTGAAATGAATATTTTTTTCTTATTGCTAATAATTTTGGACAAATTTTAATAATTGATCTCCATAAAGGTTAATTTATGTATCTCCCAGGAATAAATGAAAAAATTTTTTCCTCATAATACAGATGATCTTAAAAATAAAGACCTAGTTTGTCGGGCGGCTCCTGTGGCTCAGCGAGTAGGGCGCCGGCCCCATATACCGAAGGTGGCGGGTTCAAGCCCAGCCTCGGCCGAACTGCAAAACAAACAAACAAAAAAAAATAGCCAGGCGCTGTGGCGGGCACCTATAGTCCCAGCTACTAGGGAGGCTGAGGCAAGAGAATCGCTTAAGCCCAAGAGCTGGAGGTTGCTGTGAGCAGTGTGACGCCACGGCACTCTACCCAGGGCGATAAAGTGAGACTCTGTCTCTACAAAAAAAAAAAAAACCTTTGGATCTGATGACCCTTGTTCTCTCTAAGGGTCAACATCCCACCACATGCAATGTTGCAGGCTTGTAGTTCCAGCCCCTCGGGAGGCTGAGACAGGAGGATCACTTGAGTCCAGGAGTTCTGGGTTGTAGTGCACGATGCCGATTGGGTGTTCAGCATCAATATAGTGACCTCCTGGGAGCTGGGGGCCACCAGATTGCTTAAGGAGGGGTGAACCAGCCCAGGTCAGAAAAGAACAGTTTAAAGCTTCCACGCTGGGGTGGTGCCTGTGGCTCATTGAGTAGGACACCAGCCCCGTATACCAAAGGTGGCTGGTTCAAAACTGGCCTCAACCAAACTGCAAAACAGAAAAATAGCCAGGCGTTGTGGCAGGCGCCTATAATCCCAGCTACTGGGGAGGCTGAGGCAAGAGAATCGCCTAAGCCCAGGAGTTGGAGGTTGCTGTGAGCTGTGTGACACCACAGCACTCTATTGAGGGTGAAAAAGTGAGACTCTGTCTCTACAAAAAAAAAAAAAAAAAACTCTCATGCTGGTCAGTAGTGGGATCGTGCCAGTGAACAGCCACTGGGCTCCAGCCTGGGCAACATAGGTAGACTCCATCCCTAAAAATAAAAGAAAAATAAAGGCGGCGCCTGTGGCTCAGTGAGTAAGGCGCCGGCCCCATATATACCGAGGGTGGCAGGTTCAAGCCCGACCCCATCCGAACTGCAAAACAAAAAAAATAGCTGAGCGTTGTGGCGGGTAGTCCCAGCTACTTGGGAGGCTGAGGCAGAAGAATCGCCTAAGCCCATGAGTTGGAGGTTGCTGTGAGCTGCGTAACACCACAGCACTCTATTGAGGGTGATAAAGTGAGACTCTGTCTCTACAAAAAAAAAAAAAGGAAAGAAAGAAAAATAAGTGTCAACATCCCATATGGCCTTTTTTTTTTTTTTTTTGAGACCGAGTCTCGTTTTGTCATCCTCAGTAGAGTGCCATAGCATCACAGCTCACAGCAACCTCAAACTCTTGGGCTTAAGCGATTCTCTTGCCTCAGCCTCTCAAGTGGCTAGGACTATAGGCATCCGCCACAACGCCTGGCTATTTTGTTGTTGCTGTCTTCGTCACTGTTGTTTAGCAGGCCTGGGCTTGGTTTGAATCCACCAGCCCCGGCACATGTGGCTGGTGCCCTAACCACTGAGCTATGGGCGCAGAGCCACCATATGGACATTTTCTGATGATGTGGTAATCAGAGGAGGAAAGAAAACAAAGGGCCTGGACATGCTTGAACACAAGCCTCCCTGCACGTTCCCAGGGCCTTCTCCTGAGTGGGATCTTCCCCCTACTTGGTGCCTCTGTCACCAAGGCACATTGGGCTGGGGGTAATACTTCTAGTTGTGGAACTGGGGTGGATCCCAAGAATCCACCTGCTGGAGCAGAGGGGAGATGTGCTTATGAAGCACAGCTGTAAAGTGTTCCTTTATAGGTAGCCTGCTAAAAGTGAAAGTGACTTGAGCTCTAAAGTTAGAAAGGTAGTAGAGACAATTTCCAAAGGCTGCTGCCCTCCTAAACCAAAGAGCCAAATCACTACATGAGAAAAGGGTCCTCCCTTCCTCCCCTCCTTTCCCTTCTCTTCCTTCCTTCCTCCTCTTCCTTCCTTCTTTCCTTCTAGAACTAAAACACTGAGTCCGCCTTTGTTCTTGCCCTAGCCCACAGCCTGGAATATCCTTCCCTTTCCTCTTCTGGCTTCATCCTTCCAGCTAAAGTCCAATGTCCTATATGTGGACTTCCTCACCCAATCAAGCTCCGACTGAACTGTGCTCTCTCTGAATTAACATTCACTTATTCCATTACACTATGTGGCTTCATATGATTACATAAGGTCTCAGGGTCTCTAGCTGTATGACATACATGTATCTTGTCCTCCCGGCCAGGTTGTAAACATCTAGAGGGTAGAGACCATCCCGTGTGCTTTGGAGACCCTCAGAACACTAAGCACAGGGCTGAGGACGTTAGTAGGTCTTTACTGAAACCTTCATTTGCCTTTTGCTTGTCATTAAACATCAGAGAATTCATCGTGGGGAAAACTTCCATGGGTGTAACAAATGTGCATAAAAGCCTTCATTTGGGTGGAGTAACCATCTTCTACCTCATCAGAGAATTCCCACTGGAAAGGGGAGGTGTCACAGCTCACAGCAACCTCTAACTCTTGGGCTTAAGCAATTCTCTTGCCTCAGCCTCCCGAGTAACTGGGACTACGGGTGCCCGCCACAACGCCGGGCTATTTTTTTGTTGTTGCAGTTTGGCCAGGGCCAGGTTTGAACCTGCCACCCTCGGTATATGGGGCCGGCGCCCTGCCCACTGAGCCGCAGGTGCCGCCCTTTCAGCACTTACTTCTATGTTCCTGTCTCTCACTAGAGAAGGGAAGGGATGATTCACCTAATATATGTTATGAATGGAGAATTGGAGCTAGAGGGGCTGCACCCCTGGTCCAGAGCACACTGGCAGTCAGGACAAGACCTTTAATTTTGGGGAACCTTTATTTGAGATGCTTGGAACCATGCTAGGTGCTAAGTGAGACCAAAGGTAGAGGGAGGGCCCATGACCTCAAGTAGTTTATGGTTCCGCGAGAGAACGGACAGGTCCTTAATACTTTAACAGGGGTGGATACAAAACACAACAGAGGGGCAGCGCCTGTAGCTCAGTGGGTAGGGTGCCAGCCACATACACCCAGGGTTCGAACCTGTCCCAGGCCAGCTAAACAACAACGACAACTGCAACAACAGCAACAACAACAAAAATAGCCAGGCGTTGTGGCAGGCACCTGTAGTCTCAGCTACTTGGGAGGCTGAGGCAAGAGAATCGCTTAAGCCCAAGAGTTGGAGGTTGCTGTGAGCTGTGACACCACAGCACTCTACCCAGGGTGACAGTTTGAGACTCTGTCTCAAAAAAAAAAACAAAACACACAACAGAGGTACAGGCAAAGGAGGCCTGAGTCACTTTGGGGCAGGAGTGTCCAACCTTTAATCTTCTCTGCTGCACATTGAAAGATTTGTCTGGGGCCAACAGGTTGAACACCACTGCATGGAAATATGAAAGGCTTCAACAAGGAGGTCCTATGTGAATTGAGATGTAAAGGATGAGGATGAGGGGTTTGCCAAATAAACAAGAAAGGAGAGGGTGTTCCAGGAGAAAAGATGGCACAGGCAAAGGCATGGAAGTAAGAAAGGGGCTCCTGAGGAAGCTGGAGAAGTTCACTATGTAAAGCACAGGGAGAATGAGGCTGGGAGGCTGGGAGGCTGGGAGGCAGGTCCGTGAAGGCCCTGAATACTTTGCAAAGCAGTTCAGGCTTCAGAATGGGAGATAATATCATCTCCTACTGCTACTATAACAAATGATCACAAATTGAGTGGCAAAAAACAACACACATATGTATCTTACAGTTTGGGCTAAAATCAAGGTATCTGCAGGGCTGTGTTCTTTCTGGAAGTTCTTTGCCTATCCCAGCTTCTAGGGCCTCCCTGTAACCTTGGCTCCTGTCCTTCCCCTGTCTTCAAAGTGAGCAATCACATCACCCCAACTTCTCCTTCCATAGTCACACCTCCTCTGACCCTAATGCTCCTGCCTCCCTCATCTAAGGACCCTTGTGATTACATTGGGCCCATCAGATAACCCCAGATAATCTCTGCACCTCAAAATGTTAACCTAATTGGGTGGCGCCTGTGGATCCAAGGAGTAGGGCGCTGGCCCCATATGCTGGAGGTGGTGGGTTCAAACCCAGCCCCAGCCAAAAAACTGCAATAAAAGGGTAAAAAAAGAAAAAAAGAAGTTAATCTAATCACACCAGCAAAGTCCCTTTTGTCATGTAAAGTAGTGTAGTCATATCTTCTGGAGATCAGGATATAGACATCTTTGGGGATCAATGTTCTGCTCACCACAAGAGCCATTGAAGAATTCTGAGCAGGAACTGTATTGGGGTGTCAGGTGTCAAAGCACTGTGGTTAAAAGAGAACCGTTAGGAATCTGACTACCTAGATTCAATCCTGCCTCTGGCACTGAAGAGCTATGTGACCTTGTATCATGTCCTACTGAATGTCTCTGTGCCTTGGTTTCCCCATCTGTAAAATAGAGATATCTCCCTTAAAGGGTAGTTGAAAGAATTTTATGGTATAAAAAGTGTTTATGAAACAGTTAGGACAGGAGAAAGCACTCAATAAATTAGAAACATCTTGGTGTTCAGTAAGTGCTAAGAATAGTGCCCTGGTCAGGAAAAAGATGTTTGCAGTTAATGCCATGTTTTAATAGAACTTAGTTTCCCAGGGAACCCATCAACCAGGGAAGGAGGTATCCAGGCATCACATTGCTCAGTGCAACCCTCATCTGCTTCTCTGTTGGCGGAAAGAAAGGAGGGATAGAAGCTACCCCATTTCATGGTGAGATTCTGTCGGGTGTTGGATGATATTAAAAGTAGATGATATTTTGCTTTAAGCTTTCTTTCCTGAAATCTCTGAGACAACTGTTTAATTTGAAAGACTTGGGCTCGGCGCCTATGGCTCAACAGGCTAAGGCGCTAGCCACGTACACCCGAGCTGGCGGGTTCGAATCCAGCTCAGGCCCACCAAACAATGACGGCTGCAACCAAAAAATGGCCGGGTGTTGTGGCGGGCGCCTGTAATCCCAGCTGCTTGGGAGGCAGAGGCAAGAGACTCGCTTGAGCCCAGGAATTGGAGGTTGCTGTGAGCTGTAATGCCACGGCACTCTGTCCAGGGTGACAGCTTGAGGCTCTGTCTCAAAAAAAAAAAATAATAATAATAAATAATAAATAAATGGTCAAAAAAAAAAAAGAAAGAAAGACTTGGCAACACCTTACACCAACATGATGGTGAGTATGTTTGTCAAAGTCACTGGGCACCTGCTTCTGGGCCCTATGCACGTTAGATGTCCTAACGTGCCTTCGGACATCTTTGCCCTCATTTCCTAGTACCAATAAACAAAGTATCTCTCTCCCTATTGACTTTTTCTCTGGAGAACTCTCAAAGAGTGGATATGGATCTCCTAGCAGTTTACCTGCAAGTAAAGTTGCCAGATAAAATACAGGACACCTTGTTAAATTTGAATTCCAGAAAAGCAATGAATGATTTTAGTTCAGATTGAGTAGCCCTTATCCAAAATAATGGGACAAGAAGTGTTTTAGATTTTGGATATTTGGAGCAGGGATACTCAACTTGTATAAATCCCAAATCTTAGTACCCTTTGTAAACCAGATTATTTGATTAACAAGAACATGCCATCCCTCAACTTAACACTTTACTGTGTGTTCTCTGAGGTATGTTCTCTGATGCAATCTACAAAGTAGAATTTGTTTGTTTGTTTGTTTTGAGACAGAATCTCATTCAGTTGCCCTGGAGTTGATTGAATGCCATGGAGTCATAGCTCACATCAACCTCTATCTCTTGGCCTCAAGCAATACTCTAATCTTAGCCTGGGGATGAAACTACAGGCATACACCTCAGTGCCTGGCTAGTTTTTCTGTTTTTGGTAGAGATGGGGGGCTCGCTTTGCTCAGGCTGGTCTTGAACTCCTGAGCTCAGGCAATCCATCCACCTTGGCCTCCCAGACTGCTAGGATTATAGGCATGAGCCACTGCACGTGGCCCCTGTTTGTTTTTTGAGATAGGGTCTCACTCTGTCATCTGGGCTAGAGTGCAGTAGCATGATCATAGCTCACTGCAACCTCAAACTCCCGGGCTCAAGCTATCCTCCTGCCTCAGCCTACAACTGGAACTACAGGCACCTGCCACCACACCTGGGTAATTTTTCTATTTTTTTTTTTTTAATGTGGCTCAGTGAGTAGGGTGCCGGCCCAATATACCGAGGGTGGCGGGTTCAAACCCCGCCCTGGCCAAACTGCAACGAAAAAATAGCCGGGTGTTGTGGCGGGTGCCTGTAGTCCCAGCTACCCGGGAAGCTGAGGCAAGAGAATCGCCTAAGCCCAGGAGTTGGAGGTTGCCATGGCACTCTACCGAGGGCAATAAAGTGAGATTCCTCTCTACAAAATAATAATAATAATAATACTAAGAAGAAGAAGAAGAATAAAAGATATAGGGTCTTGCTCTTGCTCAGGCTGGTCTTGAACTCCTGACCATAAACAATTCTCCTGCCTTGGCCTCCCAAGTGCTAGGATTAGTGGCTCTCAGGTATTAGCCACTGCACTGGCCTGTGTTCTTTGATATTTGACTGGAATAATAAAGATGACTCGTACTAACTATGGGGCACAAATATTAACACAAAGTTTGTCCTGGGATTAGGTGCATATAATGTATAGTAATCACTGTTATGCCTGAATCTGCAAGGCTAGTCACTATTGCCCCAAGGTTTGCTCAAGGCTTTTGCTCCCAGGCTCCATTCCACGTGATTTCCCCAATGTAGAAGAACCGTCTTCTTTTTGCCCCCCTCAAGTCCTCACTCTAAACTTCCCTCCTTGGCCTGCTGAGACAGATGCTTGAAGACTTACCCCATCTGGAGCGGAGGCTCAGCCAGTTAGGGCCTCACCATGCAGCATCCGGGCATTTGCAATATGCTGTAGCGTGTTGTTCAGCATGGTGCTCTCAGGTGGGACTTGAATTTTCAAACTGAAATTGTGCAGGCACCTTGTGGTGGTGACTTCTATTTCTATACTCACTGCATTTAAGCATACTCACTGCATTAAGTCATTTTGTGACTCTAAATAAGGCAAAAGATGTGACAGTTTATGAAGCCCTAAAGGAGCTCAGGATTTTACCCCTGTGTAAATGAATGAACCCACCCTGCCAAAGACAGCAAGCCTAGGGGGCTGGCAGCAGAATGCCAGTTTGCTCCTCAAGTGCACAAGGATTGCCTGTATCTTCTTGCATCAACCTTTACTTTTTTTTTTTTTTAACTTTTTAGGAAAAGGTGGCCCTGAGGGGGCAGGGGAATTAATGACTTAATGCCTACAATCTCTAGGAAGAACTTGCTCCAGATAAGGTCTTATTTTCATTAACTGTTATTGTTGTTATTAAACAATGACTGTGTTAACTATCTCAGGTAAGGGGCCTAATTAATACCTCCTGTGAAGGCCTAGGCCTCAGGCACCTTGTCACCACCCCCATATCCGGGCTCCACCTTCTCCGAGCGCCCTCAGGGCCCACTCCACCCCCAGGTCCTCCCAGCCCTTACCTGCCTGACTCCAAACGCCTTTCGTTCTCACTCCCACCAACTGCTCCCCTCCCCCATAATCTCACATACCTCCTTTTGACCTTCCCTCCCCTCTTCTGCAGTTACCTAATCGCCCCAAACAGTTCAGAGCCAGCCTTTTGGAGGTGATGAAAAGTGAAAAGCAGCCCCAAGCCCTGCCCTTCCCCCTAACAGCCACTCTTCCTGTACAGCTTCCCAGAGCTCCCACTCCAACTCCCACGAAACTTCAGGAACTGTTACTCAGGTGGTGAGGCCGGTTGGGTGGGTTGTCTGGTTTAGGGTTACAGAGTTTGGCACTAACTACCATCCCCATGCAGCTGCCTTCTTTAATTAATTAATTCCAATTTTTTTAAAAAACCATCTCAATTGGACCTCAGTGCATGCCTCTGGGGCATATGTCACATCAATTAGAGCCAACAATTAAGCATGCTGCCTAAAAGAAGGTGTGAGTCTCTTTAAAGATTCAAACACCATTCAGGCCTAACTGCCTTAGATTAGACTCCTATATATTTTATTTTATTTTATTATCATTATTATTATTATTATTATTGAGACAAGAATCTCACTATGTTGCCCTCAGTACAGTGCAGTGGCGTCACAGCTCACAGCAACCTCAAACTCTTGGGCTTAAGAGATTCTCTTGCCTCAGCCTCCCAAGTAGCTGGGATTATAGGCACCTGCCACAATGCTCAGCTATTTTTGTTGCTGTTGTCGTAGTTGTCATTGTTGTTTAGCAGGCCTGGGCCAGGTTCAAACCCGCCAGCCTTGATGTATGTGGCTGTTGCCCTGACCGCTGAGCTATGGGCGCCAAGCCAGATCAGACTCCTATAGACAGACCTGAGGCAGAACCCTCAAGGGAGGAATTGGACTACAACTGTCCCCTTAGAGATAAAAGGACAGAGGATGTTCTCCCTACACTCAGCTGCTCAGATCTACCCAGGGTTCCCCTCTGCCTGGATATCCAGGAAACTAAGCTGTTGTAGGGTGGTGGCCTCACTTCACTAGGATAGGACCAATCCTCCTTGAAATTCAAAAGTCCACCAATTCAAAAATCCATTCAAAAATGTGGATTCATTCAATCCACCTCTTCATTGTCCTACCTAGCTATCCTGCATAGATAAGGATGTATCTCAGGCCCTCTTAACAAGAGCATATGAGTTGAGCTAGTAGAGATAGTAGAGATGGTATTATGCGGGGTTAACTGATGTTTCCATCATAGTGGTTTGAAGTATGGAAATCACTAAAGATGTTGCTTGAGGGCAGAGATGATTTTTTTAATGGTCTTTGGTCCCTACCTTGTGTTAGGATGGTAGATACTCAGGGAAGCCTTATAGAATGTCAAAGACAAGCAGGGGAAAGAGTTTGCTATGCAGTTCCAAATATTTTTTTTATGTGCAAAGCAAGTAGGCATAGATGGGACCAGCCCAAAACCTTAGTCTTATTAATGGTGTCCTCCCCACTCAATTGGAATTTTAGACAAACATCAGTAGGCTGCATATTTTTATTTTTATTCTCTTCTGCACCCCACACCCTGTAGACCGGGTAAACATGCCTTTTCCTTATCTGTTTAACTCATTTATTTATTGCGTATGTGAGTTGACAGTAAATCACTTTGTCCTTTCATGTTTGCTAGAATCGTGGCTGTCCATTTGAGTCCAGACTTTCAGAGGGCAGAGACCACATCTGTTCAATTTGCTTTGTATGGTATCCAGCAAAGGGCTGCAGTATGGTGTCACAGAGAAGTCCTGGACTTGGACCCTGGAGACCCAGATTTTAGTGCTGGCTGTGTGACCCTTAAAATCTGGGCCTCATTTTTATTTGCGGTTAAAAATGTAGTGGGAATGACATTTTCTGTTCTTACCTCCCAGTGTTGAGAGAAGGATTAAATGAATTGATGCAGAAGAAAGAGTTGTGGAACCTGTTACTTAAATAGGGTTTCTTAAATTATAAAATGGGTTTTGATAATAAGGATACCAGCGTAACCAAAGCTCAAATTATGAGATGGTTCCAATGGAGAAGCTGATGTGCACAGAAGACAGCTGCTGGCTCTGGCTTTAGGCTAAGCTGCAAAGGCCCATTGGCAGGACAGGAGGGCAGTATCAGGGTAGAAAGAAAGAAGCTATAGCTAAAACACCAGCTATTCCCATAGCTTCCTTATCTCTACAGCGGCACTCATCTATCTGGCCTTTTAGTGCAAACTCTTTTTTTTGTTCTAGGGCCATCTTGGCATTTATTTTAACTTTTCACTAGAATTTAAGCGGGAGGTGAGGGGGCACAGAAGGTACCCATGGCCCACATCTCTTTGAGAATGGACATATTTGTACACTTGTGCATACATACATGTCCCTGTAACAAGCCTTATGACAGAAAAGCCAGAAGTCCAGCTCTCTGACCTGTCTCTGGACACTGCCACTTTGAGATATGAGAAAAAGAGTAAAAAATGGGAATCTAGGACAACTTTTTCCATTTTAAGTTTCCTGTAGGAAGGACTTAGGGAAGAGAATTGGACATCAGTCTGAGGAAAGGAAAAGGATTGCAATATATTCATGAAGTCTCCAGAGTGCAATCTTAGGCATTAGGTCTCAAAATGTATTAAACATTTTAGTAAGAATTTGTAATTTAGGCTCAGCACCTGTAGCTCAAGTGGCTAAGGCACCTGCCATATATACCAGAGCTGGCGGGTTCGAATCCAGCCCAGGCCTGCCAAACAACAATGACAACTACAACCAAAAAATAGCCAGGTGTTGTGGAGGGAGCCTGTAGTCCCAGCTACTTGGAAGGCTGAGTCAAGAGAATCACTTAAGCCCAGGAGTTGGTGGTTTCTGTGAGCTGTAATGCTATGGCACTCTACCCAGGGTGAGAGCTTGAGGCTCTGTCTCAAAAAAAAAAAAAAATTATAATTTAAAAAATATGTTCTGGGCTGGGCACAGTGGCCCACATCTGTAATCCTAACACTCTGGGAGGCCAGGGTGGGTGGATTGCCTGAGCTCACTAGTTCTTCTAGGCCAGCCTGAGCTAGAGCAAGACCCTGTCTTTAAAAATAGCTGGGCATTAGGGCAGGCACCTATAATCCCAGCTACTAGTGAGTCTGAGGCAAGAGAATCGCTTAAGCCCAGGAGGCTAAGGTTGCTGTGAGCTATGTGCCATGGCACTCTTAGCAGGGGCAACAAAGTAAGACTCTGTTCCGCCCCCCCCAAAAACAAATGTTTTGTTGGTTTCTGACTATGCATTAATGAATAAATTTAGTGAAGAACTATCCAAGATCTGAAAAGCAGGATGACAGAAGCCTCATCTTCCACTAAGGTCAGATATGGGTGCTAAATGTTGCCTACAATGACTGACTGCCAAGCTGCAGTGTCAGCAGCTAAATAAGGGAGTTACAATAAAAGGAGTTTTATTGTAATATGTTGAGTAGTGAGTAACATTGTGGGCACCTTGCTTCCTGTGATAGGGGTGTGAAGGGGATGATCTAAAGTAAGGTTGAGGAACTAGAATCTCCAGTAGGGAACTTTGTTAACCCTGAGGCCCAAGCATCAAAGTTTCAGATACACAGAAGAGAGAAAGAAGCAAAAAAGTAATAATAATAAATTAAATAAAGGAGATGCAGAAGTAGAACTGATTATTTGAATTATTGTCCATCTCATATCAAGGGTATATTCCACAGGAATATGTGCCAATTTTTCAGAGCAGGCCTGTTAAATTCTCTGAAGGAGTCAGAAAACCTGGGTCCTGGTTTGATTTCTTTGTACACTGGGTTGGGTGACTTTGAGCCAATAAAAGGCATTCCTTGGCCTGACTTTCCTTCCCTGAGAAAAATATCTGGCCTGTCTGTGTTGCAGGGTTGTTAAAAGATCTGATGAAATAACATACATAACCTCCCTACAAAAACCACAAACCATTCTCCACATGGAAGGGCATATTATTATCACTATTCTAATTACTACCAGCCCTTCAGAGAGTTGGCCTATGGGTGGAGAGTCACAGACACTGAGAAGGTCACCTCCTACAATTGCCACCCCTCTTTAAGCTGGATGGCTCTGGCCAGTAGAGGGTGGGGAAAGCATCAAGTGTTCAAAGAAGGCAAAGCAAGGCATTATCTCAGTAAGACATTCTGGGCTCACCAGCTCCTACAGATGCCAAGTTCTTTCTTACATTGAATCTAAGTCTGTCCTTTTATTACTTAAACTCATTTCTTCCTCTTTTGCCTGAAGACTTTCTCTACCTGTTGAAATAAGATAACATTTTTAGTATTTATCCACTGAAGACACTCATTATTGAAGAACATGATCCAAAGGTGCCAAAATTGTGATCTCTGGAGTCTAGAGTGCCACTGTCATAAAAGCCTCCAGAGTCCAAGTGTCTTAAAAGCTAAGAGTCTGTTTTTGGAAGGAGACAAGGACAAAGTCAACTCTTGGGCCCCTTTATTTATAAAGTTTTAATCTCTTCCCTAATCTTGTCTTAGGCTCAGGTCATTTTTCTCCCTGCAGGTTTTTTTTTTGGGGGGGGGGATGCTTGTCTTAGTCTGTTTTGTGTTGCTCGAGCAAAATACTACAGACTGGTTAATTTATAAAGAAAAGAAATTTATTTCTCACAGTTCAGGAGGCTGGAAACCTAATATCAAGGTGCTGATATCTGGTATGGGCCTTCTCTCTGCATTATCCCATAGCAGAAGGCAGAAGGACAAGAGAGCGTGTGAGACAGAACAACAGAGCAAAGGGAGTCAAACTTGATTTTATAGCAAGCCCATTCTGTTTTTTTTTTTGAGACAGAGCCTTAAGTTGTCACCCTGGGTAAAGTACCCTGGCATCACAACTCACAGCAACCTCCAACTCCTGGGCTCAAGCGATTCTCCTGCCTCCGCCTCCCAAGTACCTGGGACCACAGGCGCCCGCCACAATGCCCAGCTATTTTTTGGTTGCAGCCGTCATTGTTGTTTGGCGGGCCCGGGTTGGATTCGAACCTCCAGCTCAGGTGTATGTGGCTGGCACCTTAGCCACTTAAGCTAACAATGGGCTTGTTGGCGCCGAGCCAACAAGCCCATTCTTGAGATAACTAACTCATTCCCTACATAACATTGATTCACTCTTGAGAGCAAAACCCTCATGACCTAAAATCCTCTTATTAGGCCCTTCCTCCAAACACTTTCATTGGGGATCACATTTCCAACATACGAACTTTGGGGGCTACATTCAAACCACAGAAGTCTAAGGGGGCGGTGACTGACCTAGGTCAGAAATGGAGCAGGTCAAAACACCCATGCTGATAAGCAGTGGGATAGTGCCTGTGAACAGCCACTGCAAAGCCTGGGCAACACAGTATGATCCTGTCTTTAAAACAAAGAAAAAAAGATTTGGACAAATTCAGGGAAATTAGTTTATGGTGGGAAAGGGTCATCGTGCTTCTCAGAGTTGCTGCCTTGGGTCTTTTTCATTCTAGGCCTTTACTTTGCCAAGTTCATTTCCTCTCCCTGTACCTTAAGCACTTCCAATTATGGACACTCTCTCTTGGCTCTGAACTTGGATAAATGCTACCTTGTTAGCTAACAGTACCATTAATTATATTAATGATTAATAGCTAATTAGTCATAATGCTGTAATACTTATAAGTGAGGCTTCCTTTCTTGCAGCAGCTCCATATCTAAACACTCACAGCGCACCCCCGTCCCTATTCCTGGCCACGAGACAAGTGCAGCTCTAAATCTGGTTTTCTGACCACCGCGGCAATCTCTAAATTGCTCCAGTTATTAGCCGTCCCATTCATATAGTAAATAGCCACCACCGCTTGTATGTTGCCTCTTTTATTTCTGTCCTGTCACTCTCACTTTCCTCCAGTAGTAAGGTCAGCAGTCATCAAGTTTTTCTTAACTTTATACCATAATCAAAGGCTCTTTTACTTTCAAATCTCACTTCGACCTACTTTTCGACTTCCATACTCTTTCTTGCCTTCATTTCTCCCTCATGTTAACCCGTCCCCTAGTCCGTGGAATCCCCCAACACGCCCAGACTACAGCCCCCTCCCACTGCACACCTACAGCCCCCTCCCACTCCACGTTTTGGCTTCCTTTCAGCAACCACGCCTCCCGATTCAAGGAAACTGGCACGCATGCGCAGCTCACGTCTTTACCTGGGCGCTCGAGAGTGGGCGGAGTGGGAGAGGGCGGGGGTGGAGCTGGGAGCCACTGGTTTTCTGGGTGGTGGAGTGCTCACAATGTGGCAGGAGGGAGAAAAGGTGCGCCAGGGCCGGCCCTAGGGCCGCGCATGCGCGCTGCCTCTCCCAGCCGCCGGGATGCCGCTGGGGGGGTGAGGAGGGAGGTGTCGGGATCCCAGTTGGGCGGGGGCGCCGGCGAGGGAAGGGACCGCGGGCGCGCGCGCGCGCGCGCGCCTCCCTCCCTGCCCCCCTCTGGGCACACACATCCACACACGCACACCCCCTCCCCTGTCTCCCTCCCTGCGCGCCGCCCGCCCCGCCGGCCCCGCTCGCCCTCGCGCGCTCGGAAGGGAGTCGCGAGACGTCGGAGCGGCGGCCACGTAGCGCTGCAGCGGCGGCGGCGGCGGCCGAGGCCGGGTTTGAGGAGCGGCCCTGAGGACAGACGTTGGGTAGGGGGGAGGGGCCGGCCCGGCCGGCGGTTGTTACTCGAGCGCCGCGGCTACAGGCCCCCAGCCGCAGGGATGGACCGCCGAGGCTGCGGTCGAGGCGGCGGAGGCGGAGGCGGCCGTCCCGGGTGAGTAGGGGCCCCTTCCCCCACGCACACGCCACAGTCGCCGCGGCGCCCCTGGCAGCAGTCCTTCCTCTGCGCCGCCCGCCCGGCCGGCCCGGGCTCTGGGGGCCGGCTTAACCCTTCGCCGAGGCAGCTGCGGGCACTAGGCCGGAGCAGCCCCCATCTGGCGGAGAGGCCCGGGGCGCAGCGGTCATCTGGCACCCAGCTTGGGCCGGGGGCACCCGGCTCCTGCCCTTCCGCTCCCTCCCTCCCGGACTCGGGCTTGGCTGTAGTTTTGCAGCAAGTCCGCTCGCCCTGAGGCCTGAGGGGAGAGTGGGGTGGCACGATTAGCGGGCTGAGGGGAGGTTTGCACTGGTCCTCCTGCCAGCGTTCTCCTGCCCTGCAGCTGGTGCCTTGGACCCATTGCCTCCCCCGCCCTGCGGTTGCACCCAAACCTCCAACCCCTGGGAGTATTGTGCCGCCAGGAGATAAAACGCATCTGATGTACACCCGCCACCAGCAGCCCCACGCTCACCCCAGTGGGTAATGCAGACCTTTCTCCACCCCCTCCTCCTCCTCCCCTCCAATCAGGCTCTGCTGAAGATTCTTAGGTCGGAGACACCAAAGGTACACCCCCCCCCCCGTTACATCTCCACATAACACGTTAATTGTCCAGAAGTGTCTCCTGTAGAAATAATAAATGCCCCTGCCTCACCTCGAAGTCTGTCTTAAGGATTTAAGATCCCATATGCTATTTTTTAAAGAGGTCCAGCTTTGATCACATCTAGTGTGTGCTCCCCCCCACAACACACACACACTTCCTGATTGCTGGGCAGCCCCTGTCACCGAGGAGCCATTGTCAGAAATGGCTTGTGCCAATCAAAGGAACGTGTTTTTGCGTTTGGAGAAGGGTGCTTTTCACAACCATGTTCTTAGGATGTTCGTGCGTGAATCTGCCTTTGATTGTCCCTGTGTTAAAGCATCATTATCATAGCTTTTCACTTATGTACATTTCCTGTGGCCTCTTAGTAACACCTGAGTGATGCCTTTTCCCCAGTTAATTAGATAGAAATGGTGTGTGGGAATATGGTAATGTTTAACATCTGTAATCAAGGCATAATATATAAATAGTATTTGGGGAAGAATGTGTACTTTTTTCCAGAGAATAGCCAGGCCGGTATTGTTCAGGGAATGGCAACTAGCACATGCTTTGTTGACAACATGTGAGTGCTTAGGGAATGAAGAGCTGCTGTTGCTGGGATGTGTGGTGTCTGAGCTGAATTGAAGTGATGTTCTGGAGTGGGGCTGTTTTGTGAGAGGTGCGTAGCACTGTGATTGTCAGTGTTTGGCACTAAGTTTTAGTGATCTTGGAAATGCCTACTTTAGTGGTTCCAAACCTTTCTTTGGCTTCATGAAGGCCATTGAGGCCCTCTTAGTGCAATAGGCACATAATTTAGCATGCAACTAGAGACAACTTGAAGCTGGGTGCAGGACTTCAGGTTAAGATCTGTATTATGCAAAAGTGAAAGGAACTTCAGTTTCTTTTTTTCCTTAATGGTTAGCGTTACTTTGGCCCTGAGCAATGAATAGCAAAGTAGCTTCTGCGTGTAACCTTGTGTATTGTTTTTTGATTGGAGTGAGTTAAGTATTTGTAAAGTATCAGTTTCCCTGACATGTGAAAAGGAGATGTATCTTTCAGAAAAAGTTAAAACTAAAGTCAAAATAACTTGTTTAAATTTGACCAATTCATAATGTATGTTCCTGGCACTGTATTCTAAATGTAGCAAATTTCAACAGCAAAGTCTGAGGTCTATTTTATGCCTGTATAGAATCTCTATGTGTTAGTTGAAGTTGATGTGATCTCTTAAAGGAAGACTTTATAATTCCCATAGTGATGCACCTGCTCCATGAAAAAAGTTTTTATACTGGACTCAGGAACTTTAGTTAGGAAAAAATTGAGAGAACTTCAGTCTCGAATGTAATCGCAATCTTCACCTCAGAGTGGAGTTGAAAATGCTATAGCCCAAGTGGCTGTTTACTGCTTTTCATTAGCAGTTGCTCACATGTCTTGGGGTGGGGAGAGAAGAAGAATTGCCTGTCTTAAAAACTGGGTAAAAATGCTGAGTTAGGGTGTGTGTTCACCTTACATATGTTCTATTTAACAATTGGGTCATGTGCATCTGGTGTAGGAACTTTTTTCTAGCATAAGTGACACCAGTAAATGTTTGTTATTTACAAAAGAAAAAAGAAAAAGGTTTTTAAAACATTATTAAATATAATTTCCTATCTTTACTAATGGTGATGGTGCTATCAAAAGCATCCATTTAAAATTTTTGTTTTGGCTCGGCGCCTGTGGCTCAATGGGCTAAGGCGTCAGCCACGTACACCTGAGCTGGCGAGTTCGAATCCAGCCCGGGCCCGCCAAACAACAATGGTGGCTGCAACCAAAAAATGGTTGGGCGTTGTGGCGGGCACCTGTGGTCCCAACTACTTGGGAGGCAGAGGCAAGAGACTCACTTGAGCCCAGGAATTGGAGGTTGCTGTGAGCTGTGATGCCACAGCACTCTGTCCAGGGTGACAGCTTGAGGCTCCGTCTCAAAAAAAAAAAAAGGATAAAATTAAGAAAAGAGAATATTTTACAATTTTCCAAATTTTTTTTTTTTTTGTTAAATCATAGCTGTGTACATTAATGCAATCATGGGGTATAATGTGCTGGTTTTATATACAATTTGAAATATTTTCATCAAACTGGTTAACATAGCCTTCACGGCCAAAATTTTTATTTATTTATTTATTTATTTATTTTTTTGCTTTTCTTCAATCTTTTTTTTTTTTTTATTGTTGGGGATTCATTGAGGGTACAAGAAACCATGTTACACTGGTTGCATTTGTTGAGTAAAGTCCCTCTTACAATCGTGTTTTGCCCCCAAAAGGTGTGGCACACACCAAGACCCCAAGACCCCACCCCCCTCACTCCTTCCCTCTCTCTGCTCTTCCTTTCCCCACCCCGCCCTCATTCTTCCTCTCTCTGCTCTCCCCTTCCCTCACCCCCACCGTGTCAATAATTGTCATTAATTGTCCTCATATCAAACTTGAGTACATGGGATTATGCTTCTCCATTCTTGAGATGCTTTACTAAGAATAATGTGTTTCACTTCCATCCAGGTTAATACAAAGGCTGTAAAGTCTCCATTTTTTTTAATGGCTGAATAGTATTCCATAGTGTACATATACCATAGCTTGTTAATCCATTCCT
>CAUYON010018600.1:0-14721 GCA_963573935.1 Arctocebus calabarensis
CTATGATCGCTACGTGGCCATCTGTAAGCCTCTACACTATTTGACCATCATGAAAAGACAGGTGTGCATCCTTCTGTTGGTGGTGGCCTGGGCGGGAGGTTTTGTGCACTCTGTGGTTCAAATTGTCTTTGTGTACAATCTCCCTTTCTGTGGCCCCAGGGTCATTGACCACTTCTTCTGTGATATGTATCCATTACTGGAACTTTCATGTACGGACACCTACTTTATTGGTCTGACTGTGGTTGCCAATGGTGGAGCTAGCTGTATTGTTGTCTTTATCCTTCTCCTCATCTCCTATGGAGTCATCCTAAGCTCCCTTAAAACTTGCAGTCAGGAAGGGAGGCATAAGGCCCTGTCTACCTGCATCTCCCATGTCACTGTGGTCGTCTCCTTCTTCATTCCATGTATTTTCATATATGTTAGACCCGTGTCCACCTTCCCTATTGATAAATTCATAAGTGTATTTTATACAGTTATCACTCCTATGTTGAATCCTTTAATCTATACCTTGAGAAATTCAGAGATGAAAAATGCTATGGAAAAACTATGGTGTAAAAAGTGAGCCATAGATGGAAAAAGAATGTCCTTGGTGCTGACCACATTTGTTACCAGTTCTAAGGCAACATATATGGTAAACTCTAATGATGGAGTCATTAGTCAATTCAGTACGTTCTTGGGGGTGCTTTTCTTCATTTGTAGAAAGTCATCTGCAAGATGGAATCATTTATCTTTTTTTTTAAAGATCTTTTATCTTAGGATTCTATTTCAATTCTTGTATGAAAAAGTTCTGACATGACTTGCAGTCTTTTAGTCCTGCAACGTGTGATTGTAGACTTATTAGACCTTTTATTTAGGAATTAAAATATATTATGGTGAAATGTGTAACTATAAAATAATAAAAATTACTTAAGGGATGTATTTAAAGTATATGTTAGCAATATATTGTCAGGGTCTTAGGAATCAGGAGTATATCATTCTGTTTTCCATACCTGCTTTGTGGATTCAGTAAAGATGTTACATAGGTTTAGGTTAGTTCCTGCATCTGTGAATGGAAATGAAAATGTAAGCACTGTTTTTGCTTCAGGGCTGGTGTCATGCTTTGTGATTATGCTTCACAAATCTGAAATGATTCAAAAACACAAAAATTATTTTATAGACAAAACTAGCCATTTTCTACAGCCTGGTATTCAATAACAGGGTAATGAGCACTGTTGGTTAAATAAGTTTGGTAAACCCTGTGTTATAAAAAGTTAATCAATTATTTTTAAAGAGAAAATTAACACTTTTTATGGACTGCAATGGTTTGTGATTTTCCTGAAATGAATCACTTATCTTTTGAGTGAATCTTTACTATTATTCACTTTATAGAGAAATTCTGTGTGTTGAATAAAAGGCACGGGTATGCTATCACAAGTAAAAATAAAACTACACTCATCTTGTAACTGTATTTTTCTTAGTGTATCTTGAAATGGGACTTCAAAATCAGTGATTTATTCTATTCAAAGGGGAAAAAAAGGGTTTTTTTTTAAAATTTACTATCACTCACATTCATGAAAGCAATTTGTTCAATACTTAGAACTAATTACAAAGGCAAAAATTGTGGAGTTTAAGTTTCTTTTTTTTTTTCTTTTGTAGAGACAGAGTCTCACTTTATCGCCCTGGGTAGAGTGCCGTGGCGTCACACTGCTCACAGCAACCTCCAGGTCTTGGGCTTAAGCGATTCTCTTGCCTCAGCCTCCCTAGTAGCTGGGACTACAGGCGCCCACCACAGCACCCAGCTATTTTTTTGTTTTCGCAGTTCGGCCGAGGCCGGGCTTGAACCCGCCACCTTCGGTATATGGGGCCGGCGCCCTGCTCGCTGAGCCACAGGAGCCGCCCGGTTTCAGGCTCTTTTGAACAACCACCCCTCACCTCATCTATTAATGAGGGATATTACCCCATGACCAAAATACCTCCAAATTAGGGTCCACCTCCAACATTGGGATTCAAGTTTCAATGTTTTCAATGTGAAGTTGGGAGGCATCAAGCATCCAAATTACAGTACAGCATGTCCATAGGTAAATATTTTAAATTGTACATGAACTGTATGTCCACCCTGGATATGTCTTCTGCAAGAATTGACCCCTTTATCCTTCTGTAATGTCCATCTTTATCTCTGATAGTCTCCCTTGTTCTGAAGTCTACTTCGAAATTAATACCATAACTTCAGATATTTATTAGTGTTAGCATAGTGTATTGTTCCCTATACACTCATTTTTAACATATCTGAGACCTTATATTTAAAGTGATTTTCTTATAGATAGCTTATCTATAAGACTCAACAATTATTTGAGTCTTTTTAAAAATCTACTCTGGTAATCTCTGACTTTTACCTCATATATTTAAACTATTCAAAATTAATTGATTAATGCTGTAGTTGGATTAATATATACCATCATTGCAACTCTTTCCTATTAATTTTACATTTTCTCTATTTTTTGCCCTCTTATTTTTTGCCTTTTCTCATTTTAATTGAATATTTTTTGTTATTCCATTTTATGTCCTCTCTTGGCATATCATTTATGCATTTTTTAGCAGGAGGAAGTCAGTGTCTCACTCTGTTAGCCTGGCTATAGTGCAGTAGTATGACTGTAACTCATGGCAACTACAAACTCCTGGGCTTAAATGATACTCCTCCCTCAGCTTCCTGAGTAGCTGGGACTAAAGGGGTACTCAAACACACCCAGAAAATTTTTCTACTCAGGGTTACTCAGGCTGATTTTGAACTCCTGACCTCAAGAGATTGTCCTGCCTCAGCCTCCCAGAGTGTAAGGATTACAGAAATCAGCTACTGTATCTGGTCTCATTTCTACTTTTAAAACTATATATTAAATAGTATTAAATATATTGAATAGTATTAATTACTTATTAATGAATATCATCAAGGACTATGAGGGGATATTTTTCAGATATTCACTATGAGAACCTCGTGAATTCCTGGAGCAAAATTCCACATGTATGTGATGACACCTCCCTCATGACCTCAGAAGTTTCTCTTTATCAAGGTAGTCTGCACTGACTTCAGAAAATGTCTAAGTAATTATTTAAATGTTCCTACCAGTTTAAGGATTTCTGTGGCTTCTGTTCCAGGTAAGTAAATTTTGAGGGCTATGCTATCTGGGTGTGACTGTCTCTCCAGATTTTGGGGTCATGATTTGCTCTGTGACTTCAGTTCTCATATAGGTTCAAGAACATCATTGATTTTATTTGTTTTTTGAGCCTTTTCTTGTTTTAAGGGCAAGAACATCAAGTCCCAAGGTCTTTGTATGATCTGAAACTGAAACCAAAATCTTTCCTTTTAAAGCCCAAATCACAGACACAACCCACCCTGTCACTCCACTACTTCTGTTATCTCTGAGTAAGGTAAATTCTGATCACCATCTCTCTACATCTAGAATCAATTCTTGCCCATAATAAAAACATAAAAGATAGAGATAGTCTCTGACATAATACTAATTGGCCCATTAACTATAGGTATATCATTTTACTTTCATTAGCTAGGATCTGGTTAACAATAGGTAAAATCCTAAATTCAACCTATTATTGATGAATATGTATATCTGCATATGCTGTTTTTGCAATTACAATAAATAAATAGTGACTAAAAGAGTTTATAGGGCAGAAATGGGGAGCATATATGTTTTCTCTGAAAAAGATTATGGAAAAGTATGTGAATGAACATACAGTGGTCACTGGTCATGAAGCTTCACTGGAAGACAAGCGTGAGGGGTAGGCCTGGAGAAGGTAAGCTTTCAGGGCAACATTATTCCCATTATGCTATGGGATTTTGCCTTTTTGGGGATCATCATTCCTTGAGAAAATATGATGACAGATAAGGGCTGTCTTTCTAGAAAAAGTTCATTCCTGCAACAAAAGTCCATGTTCTCGGCTCGGCGCCTGTGGCTCAACAGGCTAAGGCGCCAGCCACGTACACCTAAGCTGGCAGGTTCGAATCCAGCCTGGACCTGCCAAACAACAATGACGGCTACAACCAAAAAATGGCCGGGCATTGTGGCGGGTGCCTGTAGTCCCAGCTACTTGGGAGGCGGAGGCAAGAGATTCGCTTGAACCCAGGAATTAGAGGTTGCTGTGAGCTGTGATGCCACAGCACTCTATCCAGGGTGACAGCTTGAGGCTCTGTCTCAAAAAAAAAAAGTCCATGTTCTCTAGATAAAATTTCAGTTACTAGAAGACTCAGAATGGCCTGGGACACTCAAAATGGCCTTAGTACTATTACATGCCTTGTAGATTAACCCTTAACTTTTTTCTTGCTTACAAATGCCCAGGGACATTAGCCTACCTGCTCAGAGAACTTCTGTTTAGATTAGGGGTCAGCAAGATTTGACTCACCATTTTTTGAAAGAAAAAATTTTTATTGAAATACTGCACACCTAATTTTTACACATTGACTATGGCTGTGTTTGTGCTACAACAACAGGGTCGAATAGCCATGGTAAAACCAAAAAATATTTTCTGTCTGGCTCATTAAAGAATAATTTTGCTGACTCTTATTTTAGGTAGAAGAGTACAGAAAAGCACAGCTGATAAGAGTTAACTGATAAAAGAGTTACCCTGCCCAAAGATGTTTACATTTTGAGTGGGATCAAAATGCCTTTTAGTATGAAGAATTGAATTTTAAGTATGGAATTTTGTTTCAGTGAGCAAATGTATGATATTAATTAAGAAACCCCTGACACACATCATTTACATTTGACATCAGCCTTCCTAGGAAGCAGAAAAGCTTTATCTGGACAATTCCGATAATTCAAGAATTCTCAACCAACACTATATTGCCTTACATAAAAACTTTATGGTAAAAAATATATTCTGGTACTAAGCTGGGCTTCATTTCTTTCTCTCCTCATCCAGTACTCTCAAAAGGCTTCCCAGTTTTGTAGAAAAAGAGGAACTCTATCTGATGCTCTTTTCTACAGGGCTTTAATATGGTGGCTTTCTAAAGCAAATACTAGTTTTCTAGTGCTCTTTGCTTAGAGGAACAGAGTAAGCACTTATAAACAGCTTTTTCTGCAAACATTAATGTTCAGTGGGCCAAAAGAGAAACAAACATAGAGTTCACACAATGACATTTCTTTCCAGTTTAAAATTTACACAAGATACTCACTATTTTGAAAGACCAAAGAAGCCAGTTGTGCTAATATCTACATAGAGGCCTTATCAGGGAAGAGCCTTTGACACAGAATGCTTTGAAAGCAAAGCCCATCTGGCCAGCCAAAGAGGCTGAGAATTCAAGCTTATGACTCTAATTTGTCTTCTTCAAGGTTCCAGGCCAGTCTTACGTGGGATTAGTTCTTATTTGGGGGAGAGGAGCGTAAAGATAACTTAAGTTTTTTCTTTACTTCTTGTGCTATTTTTTTCTAGGTTCTTATATTTCTGCTCCCCACCTCTACCACACCCTGCCACACCCTTTGCTTATTTTTCTGTGAAACTTAATGTATACTATGTGCCCATTTCTCGAATTCCTTGGTCCTGTTGCATGAGATGACATGCTGTGGTAGAAAGATATAGACTTCAAAGAGGGTTTAAAGGATATAAATGATGTATTCAGAAAGAACTGAACTCTGTTTTGCAGCACACTAGCTGGCGTAAACTTAGGCAATTCATCTTACCTCAGTCAGTCTCAATTTCTTCACCTGTAAAATGAGAATGAAATACCATATATCTCAAAAGGTAATTGTCTTAGTCTGTTTTCTGTTGCTTATAACAGCATACCTCAAACTGGGTAATTAATAAAGAAAAGGAATTTATTTCTTATGGTTAGAGAGTCTGCATCTGGTGAAGACCTTCTTTTTTTCTTGTTAGTGGGGACTCTACAGAGTCCACAGGCAGCAAAGGGCATACATGATGAGGCAGCTAAGCATGGTAGCTCAGGTTTCTCTTCCTCTATTTATAAAGTCACCAGTCTCACTTTAATGATAACACATTCATCCATTAACCACTTAATAGATTAATGGTAGATCCTTCATGACCTAATTCATGACCTCTGAGAGGCCCCACATCTCAATATTGCCACATTGTGGATTAAATTTCAACATGAATTTTGGAAGCTACAAATATTCAAATCATAGCAGTGATTAAGAAGGCTAGTTGAGGTAACATGTATAAAATACATAACATGATATGTTGATATATTGTAGACACTCTTAGCATGATACATACAACATTGTAAACACAACATAGCATGGTATGTTGATATGGTGTAGACACTTTCTTGATGTATTATAGATACTCAGTAACACCAGTTCTCTTCTCTTGCCTCATTCTTCTCAATGGGTTCTCCTGGTTTCTGTGGCTTACAATGGCCTCTGATTCATCTTTCCTTAGCCTCTTGCATTTTACAGATGACTTTCCTCTCTGGGCTCAAGGTCCTGCTAGCTCTTTACTTAACCCAGTATAGGCCACAAATTGACCTTTAGTTTGGATTCTAGGGAAGCGGAAGGCTGCACCCAATAACACCCCTTTCAATCATTTAAGTGTGGCAGAATCATTATGTGGTTATTTGAACATAAATGGTGCTGTATTTTATTTAATTATGACAAAAATAAAAACATATAAATAACAGCATTTGCATGAATATGCATGTTGCTTAACGGTACCATTATTTAATTTGCTCCTTTGCCAAGATTCACCTCACAGATGGCTCCAGGAAGGCCCCAGCAATTACATTGAAATTACCAAATATTCATTCTTTTCAGTCAACTCATTTAGTCTTTTAAGATTTATTAGGGTATATATGAGCAAAAGAAATATCTCACATTGATTAAGATTTTCCTTTGAAGTAAACAATCGAAGAGATAAGCTAATACAAATACTATGTACTGGAAATCAATAACATCCATAATGTAGTCTTGTGTTACACGTCTCACATAACTCCTCATCTGACAATTCTTGTCCCTCTCTTCACCCCATGCTCCATGTATACTCTCTTCACCCAGGCTCTGGTTTTTACTACCCTTTCTTATGTTCCTTTACTATGTGAGATTAAATTATTGATCATAATTCTTTATTTCCTTGTAGTGTTATTATATATTCACTTGCAGTGGCCCCATGATGGACATGATACACATTTCTTCTCTTGATGTAAGGCTTGGCTCTGTGACTTGCTTTAGCTAATGTGATGTTGGTAGATATGTTTCTAATAGCAGCTTGAAAACATACTCATCTCATTGATATTAGCTCCTTTTGTACTTTTGCCATCACCACAAGTTAAACTTGCTTTAAGTATCTTGGTCGTCCAAGGAGGATAAGAGACTCATGGAGCTGACCTGGACCTTACCCACAGCTTGGAGCCAAATCTAGCCAACTTAGACCAAACAAACCTAGTTTACTCAAAGAACCATTACCATGAGAATAAATGATTATTCTGTATGCCACTGTGTTTGGGGGAAACATTATGAAACAATAGCTAATTAATACATTCACACACCATATTTGAGTCTTCTACTCATGCAGCACTCATTCTTGAATACTTCCTCAGAATCCACGTGTCTCTTCCTTCAGTATTATGAATTAGCTGTGGATAATTTTCTATTTTCTATAAGTTTGGCATTTACTTTGTACAGTTTTTTTGGGGTAGAGACATACTTATTTCCAATGATGATTATATTTCATAATTATTTAGTGCTTCATCCTTTTAAAATGTGAGTTCTTATCATCTCTTAGAAGGCTGTGTACTGCTAGGTACAGGTACTTCTAGGTAAGGCAGATTCTTCCATTGCTATATGAACAAGTTGATGCTAGGAAAAGACAGGCAATTTGCTCAAGATCATCGGGTAAAATGGCAAAGAAATCATCTGATTTCTATTCCAGTACTGTACAAATCTTACCATGCTCTAGGAAGAGAGATCATATAATTTACTCTTGATATATGTCTTATCTCCTAGTAGTCTAAAACAGAATAGGTACTCACACTATAATTGTTTTTTGGTGTAAGAACCAGCTGAAACCAATATTTACATGCCTTGGAGCATTTTTGCATAACATATGCTTCCTCTCTTCAGGGTAAAGAGATAAAGTTTCTTTCTGTATTGTCTCAGGTGATGTTTATACACCAAACAAAACACATCAAGATACAAGGAAATATACCAGGCATTGGCACAGTTACCTGAACAGCTTGCCTGCAATCTAGACTGAAAAGTTGGTGGGAGTGTGTATGGCCTATTGTATTTCCCAAATGGCTGCAATAATATATCTCATCCCACATGCTCTTCTACAAGGTGATTTTTCCACTCCTCTTTCAACAAGTGAAGCCTAATTCCTCTCACCTTGAATCTAGCTAGGTAGACTCATGCAAACAGTAGAGAAGAGTGGATAGGTCATAAGAAGCAATACATGTTCTGCCTTGTCTATGGGCACATTTATTTTTGGAGACTTGAACTATCATCTAAGAAGTCCAGCTACTCCACCATGATGAAGGAAGCTCAGGCCACAAGGAGAAGCCACAAATAGGTACTTTTGTTGAAAGGCCCAGATAAGATCTAGATTCTAGTTATCAACCAAAATCAACGAGTAGACATGTGAGTTAAAAAGCAATCTTGGAATGAATTCTCCAACCCAAACTGTTCTATTCCTAAGCCATTTGAGTTTTCTCAGATAACACCCCAGATATCATAGAGCAGAGAAAACAAAATCCACCATGACCTTTCTAAATTTATGACCCACAAAATTTGTGAGCATAATAAATTATCTTCATGTAATTAATTATGGAGTGGATTATTATGTAGCAATAATGAGAACAGAAATAAAAAGGTCCCACTAAAAGTCTATGTAACAAGTAAGAACATGGAATGTGAAGTCAGATCTAGATTTGTTTTTTATAGACAAAGTCTTACTTTGTCACCCTCGGTAGCGTGCCATGGCGTCACAGCTCACAGCAACTTCCAGCTCCTGGGCTTAGGCGATTCTCTTGCCTCAGCCTCCTGAGTAGCTAGGAATACAGATGCCCACCACAGCACCTGGCTATTTTTTTGTTGCAGTTTGGCTGGGGCTGGGTTTGAACCCACCACCATTGGTATATGGGCTGGTGCCCTACTCACTGAGCAACAGGTGCCTCCCAGATTGATCTAGATTTAAAGCCAGCTCTATCATTTCTTTGTTGTATGATCTTTGAATAACACAGCCTTACTGAGCTTCAATGACCATGTTTGTGAAAAATGCATAATAATACATTCCTCGTAAAGCACATGAGGAAATAATACATTCCTCATAATACATTGTGAAGATTAAATGATAATGTACTTTTACCACTGTGCCTAAAGCATAGCAAGTGCCCAATTAGTGCCCCAGCTTATAGTTTTTTGTTGAGTCTAAAGTCTTACCTTTTTAATTTTTTCTTTCAAGACAAAGTTTTATTCTGCCAGCCTGGCTAGAGTACAGTGGCATGATAGCTCACTGCAACCTCAAACTTCTGTCTAGGCTCAAATGATCCTCCTGCCTCAGCTTCCTGAGTAGCTGGGGGTACAGGCCTGTGTCACTACGCCTGGCTAAATTTTATTTTTGTAGAGGTGGGGTCTCACTCTTTCTCTGGCTGGTCTTGGACTCCTAACTTCAAGCAATCTTCCCTCCTCAGCCTCCCAAGATACTAGAATCATGGCATAAGCCATCCTTCATAGGCGTAGAGTGGATTTAGCTGAGTTGACACTATGATTACTGATGCCTGGTTTTAGAATTCCAGTTTGGTTCATGGACCTCGATATTTTAATACAAAGACTTAGAACTTTGTTCCCTGACAGGTCACCTGATGATAATTATTTTACTATTCTCTCTTCATGGATAAAGTAGAAAGGCTCTTCTATTCCCTCACTACTACACCCAAAATCTTCTTTATTACTCTGTTTCTTTCCTGAGGTATCAATCATTAGTGAATCTTTTAACCTGAGACAGTGAAAGACTCCTCAAATGTATGTGTGTTATATGCTATGGCATATACTTAAACACAGTGCTTATTATTATCTGAGGAAAGACAAGTTCATCAAATGGACTTTCGATTCAACAGACATGTAACTCAGTATATATTCTGTAACAGGCATACAACCAAGTACTTTTCAGTTGCTTTATAATCTCCTAGAATCCTTATAAGACTTTTGTGAGATAAATTTCATTTTTCTTTCCCTTTTCAACTCCATTTATAAGTGGGCAAGAAACATGAACAGAAACTTCTCTGGAAATGACAGATGAATGGCCAACAAACACATGAAAAAATGCTTATCATCTGTAATCATCAGAGAAATGCAAATCAAAACCACCCTGAGATATCACCTAACTCCAGTAAGATTAGCTCACATCACAACATCCCCAAATCTACATATGCTGGTGTGGATGTGGAGGGAAGGGAACACTTTTACACTTCTGGTGGGATTGCAAACTAATACAACCTATATGGAAAGAAGAATAGAGAATTATTAAAGAACTAAAAGTCAACCTTCCATTTCATCCCACGAATCTATTACTAAGTATCTACCAGAATAACAAAAATCATTTAATCACAAAGAAATTTGCACCAGAATGTTTATTTCAGCTCAATTCACAATTGCCAAGTCATGAAAGTAACCCAAATGGATATCAACCTATGAACAGATTAATGAACTCTGGCATATGTATATCATGGAGTACTACTCAGCTGTAAGAAAACATGGAGACTTTACATCTTATATTTACCTGGATGGAGTTGAAACACTTATCCTATAATTGAAAACAATGTAAACTAAAAATTTGTACCCTCATATTAATTTGGAATTTAAAAAAGTAAAAAGATCCTTTATTTTCCCATTGTATGCAGATAAACCTACTGAGACTCAGAAAGATTCAACTTACATATTCAAAGTTATAGCTATCTAGTAGCATATTTATGCCTGTATGACAACTAAGGGAGATGTAAATAGTGAACTTCTGAATAGAGATTAAATCCTTGAGAAGAAATTTAGTGTAGGGATAGGAGACATCCTAAAGATAAACTTTTTATATTGATACACAGTGTCAGGACTTTCTTTGTGTTTCCTCCTTCAACTTTTGGATTTTATAAGAATATGTATCTTATTTTCTTTCCCTATTGTTTAGCCCCAGTGTAGAGAGAATTAAAAATTTGGTCAGATCTGCTAAGCAGTTGTTATGAAAAAAGCCATTCTAGTGTTTTGACGAGTCCACATCCTTCCTCCCTCTCCTCACACCTTAACTCAGTATCTTTGTGGCTCTGCAGGGAGTAGAACAACTCCCAAATGGGAAGCCATTTAGAACCACTGCAGTGTACAATCATCGGGTTTTGGTTACTCTTCCAAGAACTTGAGATGATACTGGGTGAACTACAGTTTCTTTTCCAAAGAAAGTTTAGTTCTAAGCCTGAATGTATATCATCTCCTAGTTTCCAAACAGCTCAGAGAAGAGTTCGATAGGAGTTCACCATCTCCTACCATCTGTAGACCTTTTAGAAGAGAGAAGACACTGTTTTATTATAAAAATTAGGCTGAACTCTACCTCCAAATAGCCATTTGGGGTAATTTAGGTCTTGAAAAGTACTCTTAAGGTGAATATTTTGAGGGTTCCATTATCCTTTACAATTTAGGACCTGCGGAAATATGCCCAAGCCAAAACATTTTTCCATTCTTCAATTTAGAGATTTGAAACAAGCTATGAACTCCATAACTACAATAAATTATGCTAATCTCTTCAAGACTCAATAGTATCTCAAAGTTGTTTTGTGTTATAGATAATTAAAAAAGAAAAAACTAAACCACTTGTACTTTTCTTTTTCTTTTTTTTTTTTTTTTGCAGTTTTTGCCAGGGCCAGGTCTGACCCCGCCACCTCTGATATATGGGGCCAGCGCCCTACTCCTTAAGCCACAGGCACCACCCATGCATACTTTTCAAGATACACTTCAAAAAGCAGGTTTTTTTCCCCAAGCACAAATTTGGCTCTACTCTAGTATTCTTCAACTGAATTTGGGTTGAATGTGGATTTTATGTGCTTCAAATTTCTGCCTATTATTATAAGGAGAAAAATGGTAAATACTGGCAAAGATGCAGAATAAAAGGGAATATTCATATACTGTTGGTTGATGGGGGTTGGGATCACCAGATGAGGGAGTCTTGGCATAAGGAATGAGAAGGCTTCATACAAAGTCTGTGTTGTGGGGCTGAGGAACTCTGGGAGTAGTTCTCCTGAGTAAATCTTAGATCCATCCTTATTATCATAAAACGAGAAGAAGTAGACAAAAAATGCTCATCTGACATTAGCTCTGGTTAGGGAGGATTGAATGGAGAAGGTCAGATAGAATGTGTCCACATTTGTTTTTACAAAACTGCAGACCCTGACCACAACCTCTGCCTCCAGTATCAAGAGATCTTTAGAATCTAGAGAATCTTTGCCATAATTATTATTGCCACACCTCACATATACATTTTCCCTTGGAGGCCAGTTTTCTGATCTCCTGCACATACACAACTCACATGCCTTTCTCATGATTCTCTAGATAGATCTCTCAAATAGGAAGGAAGCTTTATGTTAAAAATCAGGGCTCAATTTCTGCTACAGTAAATGGGGAATATAAATTACTCTAGACATGGAAAATGGTATGGAGGCTCTTCAACAAATTAAAAAAACAGAAGTACCTTATGATTCAGTAATCTCATTACTTAGTATTTATCCTAAGACAAAGAAATCAATATATCAAAGAAAAATGCTTGAAACTCCATGATTACTGAAACTTTATTCATATTAGCCAAGATATGAAGTCCATAGATGAATAGATAAAGAAAATGGTGATGTATATACAAAATGGAATATTATTAAACCATAAGAATGAAAGAAATTCTGTCATTTTAGAAAACATTGTAGAGCTTGGAAGAAATTATGTTAAGTAAGATAAAGAGAAATACATGTTATCATTCATATGTGGGAGGTAAAAAAAATGAACTCCTAGAAGAGAGTAGAAGGATGGTTATTAGAGGCTAAAAAAGGATAGTTTGGTTAATATTGAATGTGAAGAATAATTTCTAGTGTTCTGTAGCACCACTGTAGAGTGAATATGATTGATAATAATTTAGTGTGTATTTCCAAAAATCTGAAAGAGATTTTCAATGGTCACAAACAAATAAATGATAAATGTTCAGTGAGATGGATATGCTAATTACCCTGATTTGATTATCACACTTTGTATACATATATCAAAATATCAGTCTGTATCCCATCTATTTACAATTATTATGTGTTAACTAAAATGAAAAGAATAAAGAAAAATGCAAAAAAAAAATTCTTTGCCTGAGCAGAGTGAGATCATCATCATCATCATCAACAGACTCTTTATTGCTCCCAGCACCAGACTGATCCCAATGAACTTCAGGCCTACTTCCATATAGGCTAGCCACTGCAACCCTGGTTGGTCATCAGTCTAGCATCCAAGGGCCTAGGCCTCCATTTGGCTCCTGTGGATACAGTCTCCAGGCCTGCCCAATACCAAACAAACTCCTTTGGCCTCCAGGCTAGTACCAAGGATTATACCTCCAAGGTTTTCCCAGAATAATATTTCTCTTCAAATTCTTGTTCCTTGAATTTTTCTAGGTAACATATATGAATTTAATACAAAAAATTTAAAAGGGGCAGCACCTTTGGCTCAAAGGGGTAGGGCGCCAGCTCCATATGCCAGAGGTGGCAGGTTCAAACCCAGCCCTGGCCAAAAAAACTGCAAAAAAAAAAAAAAAAATTAAAAATGCCAACCTCTAGCATAAAGGAGTTAATCCATTTATATTTAAAGCAATTACTGATAGGGAAAGACTTATTATTGTCATTTTGTTTATAGCTTTCTATCTTGTAGTACTTTTGTCCCTCTTCTCATGCTTCTTTTGTATTTATTTGATTGTTTTGTAGTTACATGCTTTTATGTTTTTCTCTTTTTCTTTCGTGTATTACAATGGACTGAATGCTTATGTCTGCTCCAAGTTCATATGTTGAACTCCTGACTCCCAATATAATGGTATTAGGAATAAGGCTTTTGTGTTTTAGTTGGGTCATTAGGGTAGAATCCTCATGAATAGAATAGTACTCTCATAAAAGGGACCTAGTGAGCGTTCTTCCCTCTTTTTGCCATGTGAAGGGTAAAACCAGAAATCAGAGGTCTACAACCAGGAAGAGAGCCCTTATTAGAACTTTATGATGCTGGTACCCTGATCTTGGATTTTCAGCATTCAGAACTGTGAAAAATAAATTGGTGTTGTCTATAATCCAACCAGTCAGTGTATGGTACTTTGTCATAGTGGACCATATTTACTAAGATATGCTTGTTAATTATTTATTTATTTATTTATTTATTTTTTTTTATTGTTGGGGATTCATTGAGGGTACAAGAAACCATGTTACACTGGTTGCATTTGTTGGGAAAAGTCCCTCTTACAATCGTGTTTTGCCCCCAAAAGGTGTGGCACACACCCAGACCCCAAGTCCCCCCGCCCCGGGGGGCGCGAAGGACGGGGAGCGCCGCGCGCCAAAGACGGCGGGAGGGGTGGGGAACGGAAGCCCCGTGAGGGGGAAGGAGCACGGGGGGTGGGGTCTTGGGGTCTTGGTGTGTGCCACACCTTTTGGGGGCAAAACACGATTGTAAGAGGGACTTTTCCCAACAAATGCAACCAGTGTAACATGGTTTCTTGTACCCTCAATGAATCCCCAACAATAAAAAA